>JAYMTA010000311.1:0-31689 GCA_036897625.1 Pelargonium cotyledonis | reverse complement strand
GATATAAAAACATTGGATCCAGGTTTTGGGTCTCCCAACACCTCTATTCCAATCCATGCAGCGAATCCAGGTACTCCTATCACATATGTGACCAAAATCATCATCATCATCAACAATTTTATTTTATTTAAATGGACAACAGCCAGAAGACAAATTAATTAATAATTTACCAAGACAACTGAGATAATCTGGCAGTGCAATCCCAGATTGTGGGTCAATTTTTCTCAGAAAATTAGTTGCTGTGACACAATATTCAGCCACAGGAAAATATGGACTGGACACAATATCACCTTCCTTAAAGTCACTGTCCTTTGATTGTAGGACTCTTCCAATCCCAAATGATACTATAGCCTGCATCAATAATATTAAGTTAAACTAATTAAAAGCTAGAAATATATAATACATGCACTATGTTTCTTGAATTTCTGACACGTAATACTACTAAATAAATTATTGTTGAGATGAAGAGAAGTTTGGAAAGTTATGTTTAATTTCTAGTATTCGACGGTAACTTGAAATATTAAATCTTAATCTGAGGAAACGAAAATGAATTACCTGGTCAAGGTTAAAAGGCGGAACGTAAAGGCCGTCGTTAGCGTGTCCGGTCATCCGAGTCCGGAGGTACGGGTCGACGGAGATCCACAACAACTCCACCGCGACATGGCGGTCGGGGATATCTCCGGCCGCCAGCGAAAGAGGCACCGACCGGAGCTTGAGGTGGTGGGAGTTTGGAACACCTTGAGGAGCATAGGATGCCATGTACCATTCTTTGCTCTCTACCATTTCCATGAAATCACCTATTGCTCTCTCTAATTATCTTCCACTACTCTCATATATTTCAATGTGCCACTGTATTATATACAATACAATCTTAGTGTCATTTCCCATATATTAAAGTGGAGTAAAGATTTATTTTAAAAATATATATATAATGGTGAAAATGATAAATAACCTACCATGTTTTGTTTTTGTTTTCATTTTCTAGTTGTTGATGTCATTTCCTCACCCACTAAAGGTGATCCACCTTCTATTCCACCAAAATGATCTAATTTCAACACATTTGTTTTGTATGATTGAAAAAGTGATCATAAAAATTGAATTGTGCGTTAAAATTGTCAAATGAGACTGAAATATTTACGAACACTTATAAGGTGAAGTGGTTGATTTAACTTGGTCCCTCGAGGTGTCAGGTTCCAATCTCGATGTCTGTACATTTGATGATAAAAAAAATTATTTAATAAAATAATTTGTGGTATGTATTTGTGATATTTTTGAAATTAGCGGGTTAATTTGTGGTATGATTTACTTCTACCAACTTACTATTCGAATTGGATTATATATTAATTTTCAGTCTAAGAAGCAACTAACTAATTTCCTAAATATGGATTTCTTTCAATCAAGCAAAATGAATACATGATACATCTAACTAATTTTTCTCATTTAGTGAAAAAGGAGATAAATGAAAAAATATAGATTTGTTTTAAGTAAACAAGCAAAATACATATTTAGGAAAAAGGTTTAAAAAAAAAACCAATTTAGTTTCTTAACTTTTGTGTTTTGACCCAATTTAATCTTTAAACTTTCTTTTAATTCAAAATGGTCCCTGAACTTTCATGTTTCGCCCCAGTTTGGTCCTTGAACTTTCAATAGACTCAAAATGGTCATTGCCCTTAGAGCTTATAATGAAAGTTCAGAGACCAAATTGGACCAAAACATCAAAGTTCATGAACCAAATTGGATCAATGTTTGATAGTTCAAGGACTATCTTGGGTCAATTGAGAGTTAAATGACCAAATTGGGTCAAAACACGAATGTTCAAGCACCAAACTTGGTTAAAAAAAATTCATAAACCAAATTGGGACAAAACACCAAAGTTCAAGAGCCAAATTGAATCTTTTACCTAGGACATTTTTGTTCCGCATTTGGTATTTAATATAATTATTATTTGTTTAATTTGACCCTTAAAGCTTTTATCAATTTGGTATCTATCTTATTTTTGTATTGAAGCCGTCAACTTAGGTTGATTGTTAATTTCCTTGTAAAAGTTTTTGTGGACTTGTCCATCACATGACAATCAAGTTAAGTTAAATTATCGTTGAGCTTAATTAAAAACAAAATTGTGTAATTGAGAAACGTAACCGCAATGTAAATATTACCAATTTGGGTTTTGTAATTGTGTAATTGAGAGACGTCCAAAAAATCACATAAAAATCATCATCTTATATAACTTAAATCACATGTATAATTCTGAAAATTTCTAGAGCGCGAAATAAGTTATTTTTACATTAATTTGGGTGTGTACATAAATCTTGGAAACCAATCAAATTTGATAAATTATTAACCATTAGATTAAACTAAACTAACAAGCTTTCTGGCCATTGATTTGTGCTGGGTGATCAAGTAAATTGGTCTCTATATATAGACTTTGCAATTCACTTCAAAAGATATCAGTTTATTTCTAGCCAGTCCTATTCACAAGGATGTAGCTCCTTCGTGTCGTGTTTCAGATGCCCCCAAATGTGTTCTCGCCACTGTAGGTCATGTACAGGAAACCATCTTCGTCTTTGTTGTCCTCGTAAATAGCAGACATCATCGCAGCTGCAACAAAAAACGAAAGTTTCCACGTCATGAACGGGAGATACAAGAGCGAGAACCATATGGTATGGATGTAAGGAGAGAATATCTCACCGGTGGGAGGAAGAATGTTCTTGACGAAAATGAAAATAGCCTTCTCGGGACTGAGCTTGATCCTCTTCCGAACCACATACACAAACTGGCCGACAGTCAGATCAGAGGGAACCAGATACCTACATTGACACCAGAGTCCATTTAGTAACACAATAAAAGAAATAAGACGACATTTTAGAAGACATGTTCAACGTGACCACTTGAATTAGCCCCACATGTTTCACACTACACCGCTACTTTTCAAATATGAGAAGTTAACAAAGTTTGATTCTTGACAGTCACAAATAATAACTAATATGAAGTATGCTATGAAAGGGATCAGTGTTTTTCAAAAGAAAGTGAATCATGTAAAAACTAATACTTGTTGGGTGCCTCATACACCTGGAAGAAAATCTACAGTAGAAATCAAGAAAAGGAAATGCCCACACGGTGATTACAAAATCTCGATTCATGATTGAATATATGAAGAAATATGAACAAACATCCTACTAGTGGAGTATGGAAGGCATTATCTCATAATTTCTATCAAATTTACATTTTCGGTCTCAATCTAGTTTTGCTAAAGGATTCATGTAGCTACCCCCGACATTGTTGCTGGTCTCAAACTAGTTTTCTAGCAAATGAAATCACTCCTCCATGCCACTACTTAACCAACAACACACGATGATGCAAATGGCTGGCCTTTCTTATCCATACAGACATAAAGTGCCTCGATTTACATCTCCAACAAAAGATTATTTTGTAATAGGAAAATACACAACAAAAAAAGAACAGGAAAACTAGTGCTCAGCAAACTGATTTGTTTAAAAATTAGTGAGAAACTATAGTATCTATATGACCAGAGCCATTCAATGCATTACTTATGGAAGACACTTAAAAGGAAAACACATTATGGATGATTACTCATTTTCACCAAGTTTCGAAAGCCTTTAATGAAAAGATATTCTCGAGACGGTTCATAATCTGAAAGATAGAAACAAAATTTTGAAACATGACCAGATTTATACGCAAAGGACAGTTGGTAAAAAGTGTCTGCTAATAATAAATACTAATTGATTATACATTCCAACTGCTTTTTCAGATATTTACGATACTGTCAATTTCAAAACGACAAAGAGATAGATCAAGAACAACTAACTTTTTCTTATCAATGTCAGCTACATCAGTCTTTTCGGCCCTTTCAACAATCACCTACAAAACACAAACATTAACACCTACACGTGAATGGACTCGCTGAAGCATAATAGAAGAACCATACCGGAATTCTATCTGGGTACTTCTCCCTGATCCGAGCAGCTTCAGTCTGCCTCCTTTCTGGCAAGTACAAGACACACAGTTTTAAGAATATAACAAGAAAAATGTATAGTTCATACTTTTTAGCAAATCTAGCTGATCATGGTAGTCTAAGCTATGCAAGCCACAGCATCACAAATACTATATTGTGCGGCCTCCCCATTTAAAATGAGTTACAACTTTACATACTTTTGATCACCACACTCGAAAACCAAATAGCAATAAGCCAATAACAAAAACAAAAATAAACTTTTCGATTGGGAAACACCAGCCTATGAGCCTTAAACCCATTAATTCAGACATAAACATAACACTACATCATTTTCAAAACAAGGAACACGGAATACAACAATTGGAACCCGTCAAATTTTAATCAAATATATATTATATGAACTGATAGTTTCTATTATAATCATGTAGAAATTGAAATTAACAACAAATATGTTAAACAAATAGTTGGTCACACACATAAAAACACTATCTAAGTGCCACAGCGTGTCCCCCAACACACTGCATTTCTGAAGTGCACACACTCACAAAAACACTATCTAATAACATAAGCGAGCCACCGAACACACTGTACTTTTGAAGTGTACACACACAAAAAACACTATCCAGTTGCCACAGCAAGCCACCAAACTTAGTATCTTTTAAGTGTACACACACAAAAACGCTATCTAATTGGCCCCACGATCCACCGAACACACTGTATTTTTGAAGTGTTCATGCTTCCTATCTTACCAAGCATATAAAATCATAAAATCTACTGTTTGGAAACACTAAATCAGTAATTCCAAATAAGAAAATATGAAAATCCTATAAACAATTCAAATTAAGATACTTTTTTCTTGACACAATCAAATTAATAACACTGTACCCTAAAACCACAAACTACTAAACACCTCAAATCAACAGTATCACAAAACACAATCAATGTAAATATTTGACAAAAACCCATCATGCAAAATTGAAAATCTTATAGAGCTGATACACCTACTGAGAAAATCAAACACCAAAACCCCCCACTAAAAAAAACCCAGAAAAAATCACTCCAAAAAATCAGCAACACATAAAACCCAGAATCTGAAAAAGAAAATAAGCATAAATAAAGACGAACCCAGAGGGTGTTCCATCTTGAAAGAGCTCTTGGCCATAGCAACAGTTCTGCAAGCAAAAGTGAAACTTCAATTACGGCTTCAAATCGAAATCAGTGGATCGTTTGATCCAAATCAAGAATCGAAATCGAAAGAAAAATAAGAAAAAGAGATAAAATTTTATAGTACGAACTAGATTGCAGAGGATCGAAGATGAAGTGTTTCAGAGAATTCAGGCCAAAAAGAGATTTTTATGAAGGAGAAGCGAATTGGCTTGCTAGGGAAGGAGACTGTTAGTTTTGGTTCTATGTGTGCGCGTCCAGTGTAACTATTATGGCTTTGTCATGTAGCAATCAATGTTAGCCACGTAGGTTCTAGTTATAATTACTTCTTGTTCTCGACACCTTTCATGGGAAAATTGCAAGGGCTTTTTTCTTTACTTATTTGGGGAATTTTTTTATAAAAAAAAAATCATGTTATTTATTTTATTTGGTGAAATTAGCTCACAACCACTTCGGTGAACGACCACCCAAAAAAATCTACTACAATAGAATTAGAATCCACAAAAGATGATATTGGGCTAACTGAGAAAAATAAATAAGTCGCCGCACTCTCTTGAGTGGATGGTAGTTGCAACTTTTAAGTTCAATTGTTTAAGTGTTTGATAGAAAGTAGAAAAGTGGGTTTTTAGGGTGTGAGTCTTGTCTCAACGACAAGTATTACGGTTTGTAAGATTTTTGTGGTTTTTGGTTTTGGTTTTTGCGGCTTCAAGTCTTGTGTAGCGGCATCGTTCTTATGAATTTGTTCGTTCCATGGTCTGAGGCAGCAACATGTACTCTTGATTCAATGACTTCGGAGGAAGAGTTGTCGTATTTTAAGCTCAACACAGATGATGTTGAGTTAACCGTCGGGCTAGTTAACGAAGCCGGACGACATGTACTAAATTAGGTACAAAATGAAAGTGTGGGTATTAAGTCTGATAAAATTAAAGATTTGATACTAAATTAGGCATCTAGTCAAAATTTGGGTAACATTGATGCCTTTAACCCTAAAATAACAAGCAAGTCAACTATAGATTCTATGATGACTACGAGTACATCGTTCTACGGGAAAATTAGGTCAACCATGGATTCTACTATGACAACAAGTAGTACAAAGCAAAGCAAGAAACTGAAAATATCTATATAGCAGAGATATTGAACTAATAATGTCTCCCTTCTGTCCTGCTCCCACGTAATAGCCCAATAGTAGACACTGCCTCGTTGTCTAACCAATCATAAGAGTTCACCTCCTACTTTCTCCCGGTGCATAAATACAAGGACATTCTCCTAGAAAAAGCTTGGTCGAACCTGTGCGAATTTGGCTGGTAGTGTAATATGATCAAATTCAAACCACTCTGCATTCTCTGACCCCGGTGTTAGTTTAAAACAGCGAATAAATTCATCCACTCTAATCGACAATATAAAACAGCACCGTGAGCTAGAAAAATGGCATAAAGACAAGGGTACAGTGGTATAATCTCCTGGAAAATGCAGATACCATAAATTTTCATCATCAAAATCAAATGCGACAATACCACTTGTGTTTGAAGGCCTTCTACCTATCCATGCAAGACAATTCAAACTGTTGGGAGAAAATTTGTTTTGGGGTTTTTGGGAAGATGTTTAGAGTATTGAGAGCTTTTGTAAACTAGAGGAGTTGGAGACGTTTTATGGAAGAGGAAATTTTTATTTTTGACTTGATACAAAATAGTAAGGTTGCACCCCTATTTATACTACTCCAAGGAAACCTCTAGAGCAACACTATTCTAGAGGACTCTCTCAACTAGACAATTATTCTAGATATTTCTCTCCACTACAAAAGTATTCTACCAAGTACAAGACTATTATAGATAAATTGATTACTTAATACAAATAGGCCTAATATTGATTTGACTAAGCTCAAAGCCCAAGCCCCAAAGCCCAAAGCCTACAGCCTAAATCAAATTTTTATTTTTAACAAGAACATTCTCCCAGAAAAAGTTTTGTCGGATTTGTATGAATTTGGATGATAGCGTAAAGTGATCATATTCAAACCATTATGCATTCTCCACTAGAGAATCTCTAGTCCCGGTAACCGTGTAAAACAACGAATAAATTCATCCATTCTAATCGACAATATAAAACAGTCACCGTGAGCAGAAAGATGACATGAAGACAAGGGCACAGTGGTGTAATCTTCTGGAAAAATGAGATACTAGAAATTTTTATTATCAAGACCAAATACGACAATACCATTTGTGTTTGGGGACCTTCTACCTATCCATGCAAAACAATTCAAACCACCCGGTGGAATAGGTATTGACATTCCAAATGGTACAAACTATGAATCAGGAAGTAGACCTATTTCACTCCAATTATTCATGGGTGTTTTTCCATACTCAAGTCAATTCTTTCTTCTTCTTCTTCTATTGTTGCATTATAAATAAAGTTTGCATATCATTTCATTTCTCGTTTCAGAAAAAAAATTAATTAATTTCATTTCTTTAATTTTGTTATATTTTTTTTTATAGTATAGATTATTCGTTTGGATCGATTTAAACCAAGACGTGCAATTATGAGTCGTTCTGAACTACTCCTTCATTCTTTTTGAGTTTACAATCCAAAGCATCAAAATAGTGCAAAAAGAACAAGTCCGACCGGATAGAGCTTTCCAAACGTCATTTTATTACTAAAAACGAACGTGAATGTTGGGTGTGCCGTGCACGTCCCCTCTAAATTAGAAATTGAACTCTCAATTTAACGACAAGATAATGTAAATGTTGACACAAACATAACAAATCAAAAATTCGTTATATACAGTTTTAAATTGAATTAGAAAGTGCATGAATTTCCAATTTTAGGAATTGTTGATGTTGCCTGAAGATTGAGGTCATGGAAGAATAAAATGTTCTCACAAAACCCTAAATAGTTCCCTATTCAATGAATCTTCAAGAATATTATAATACAGTAACTTCTAGTCCAAGTAACTGAGAATTGAACTGAGAGATTTAGGCAAGTACAAGGGAAGAGATGGGCAGTGAACTCATAGAGCATTTCATTATAATGCTTGAATGACATACATTGCAGACTTAAACTTCAGATGATCCTTACAATGTGCTGATCCGTAAGCACGAGATCATTCGAAGAACGATACTCTCATATTCTCAATTGCAAACTAAAACTATCTACAAACCCATGAACACAAGTGCCAAAAGCCACCAGAGAGATCTAAATTTATTGTGAGCTCAAAAGCCATGGATGTTTTGACTTACATGTTGGCCCTCGAAGCATCAAAGAATCAGTGGCGATGACCTCTTGCTTCTCTCTTCTATTTTTCTGACTGGCAAATCCTCGTTAAAATGGAGGTCCGCGTCGCAGATCATCTCTCTCCCTCTCTCTCTCTTGTATAGCAACACATTATATCTATATACTTGTACCAAAATTTAAGTAAAAACTACCACACCTACTTGACTGATCGTACGTGTTGTGTATCAGAAAGTAGCACTCCACAAAGCATCCTCGCCTTCCCCACAACGCCGGTGAACCTCCTTGATTCTATCAGCAGACCTGCAAATTCCGCTGCAGCTCCAATCAAATGAAGCAACACAAATGTTGCCTGCCTGAGCCTTCCACTCGCAATCTGCAGCATCAAACAGTTTATATTAGCACCATGCACTAAATACGAGCTTGCGAGAACCAAATTCCACTTATGACCTGCATGGCTACATGAACCCTAAACAAAGGCAAGCATACAGTTCCATTACGACTGCATAAATGTAATACGTGCAATAACTTTATCAGATTAGGTAACGGAATCCTCTTTGAAACAGTGAATAGGATATCGATTTAGTTGTCACACTGTTGCAAAATGTGCCGGGGTTTGAACTTCACAGCTCAACATTTGATAGGTCCAATCATGAAATTTTTATTTGATTAGGTGATGCTTTGAAGCAAACTTTTCAGATACTGTACATGATAAGTTCTTCTTACCTCCTATAGACTAAGATTATAAAAATAAAAAAACTACTCTGAGAACATCTAGTCAATTCAATTTTGGTGCGGAGTACATTTCCTCAGGGGGGTGAAAATTCATATGATAGAGGCTCACCAATTGTGCACGACAATGACCAAGTAACTTTCAGAAGAATGCAATTTATATCTTTACTTGTCTTCAACACTAATTAAGACAACTTTCGCATAACATCTCCTCTTTTATTCTTTCCTTAATAGACATTTTGATCGCTTTTTTTTTTTTCTTATTTACTCAATAAACGCTTCAAATGCTTCATAATTTCGTGGAATAGAATATCAAGAACTCACCAGGAGGAGTGCCACAACACAGTCTCCGATCATCAATGTGCTGCACATCAAGGCCGATGAACCAAGATCCGAGTGAAACATCCTCATTAGCATATTTGTGCAGAACATGCCTGTGTAAATCATTTATAAAATAAACATTAAATGTGAGAAGATAATGCCAATGACCTAACGATCCACTGATAAAATTTGTTTTTCATCAAAAATAAAGAAAACTTGGAACTTACTGGTTAATAGATATATATGTTGCCAAATCTTTTGAAATAGCATAGAGCTGTCCTGTAGCATGACGAAAATATTTGTTTCCTGACTCGCCAAATTTCCAGTACTCAGGTTCGTGGTATCTCACTCCTCTGTTTCATATAATAAAAGTTAAATACAGGTAAACGTGCTCAATACTCAACCAGTATACGAGAAAATTCTTAAGCTTACTTCTGGGAAAGAACCGGACCAGATTTCATGCATCCAATGTATACCCGTGATTTTGAACTGTGTCTAACTAAAGTGTGTCCAAGTGTTGCTGCAACAACGTATACATGATAAAATGTAAATTATCTTTTCAGGCAATTGTCAAAAAGGAAGAGCCTTGATTTTTGAAATAAGAACAAAAAATGCCAAGTGGAATGATTTTCAATTTTGGTGATGTAGTAAACATGATATCGACTGACCTATATTTACATGGACATCATCATCAACTTTGACATAGAAATCAGCATCCCATAAAGCCACAGCAGTAGCAAAATATATCTTCGTCTTGGCAGATAATTCAAGGTACCCTTCAACATGTTCCTGAATATTGTGACACGAGTGAAGTCAAATATCTTAATACAGATCATACGATAAGCATTCATGTGAAGTAAACAGTATGTCTACATGTCACGGAATAAGAAAAGTTGAAACAAAAGATAGAATATACGAGCATTACCAGCCTCAAGATATCTCCATGCTTTTTGTCCTCTGCTTCAATAGCTCTATCCAGAATACCCCCAGATGTGGCACTATAAATAGAGAAATAGAGAAAAAGAAAATCAAATCAACCATAATGCCAATAAGTTAACAGGCATAGAGGATTTTAAAGAACATTTCTAGAGTGCACAAGTTGAAACTGATTATTTATTTCCATTGGTGTTGTCTATGAATGGGTTTTTGAAAAAGAGAAGAAAAAAAATGTCATGTGAAATCTAGTGCATCTATGTATTCGCTTGTGCAAGAAACGAGTGTCTTCATTTCCATCAGTCAAAAGAATTAGATTCCCACCCGTGACCAATGACGAAGCGAGTGACGATACCCTTCTCTTCTTCCAGCCTCTTTCTTTTCTCTCCTATTTGTTTTCAAAGCACCCCCCGTTAGTAAACTTGTTTGCAAAAGCAAAAAGTAGCGTAACAACAATCCAAATAACTTAAGGGGTAAAAGCGCCGACGAACCTTGTGGCATCCATGTAGCGCGAACCGAGTCCCTCCTTTTACGACTACTAAAAGCAGTATTAACTCCTATAACCACTAGATACTTTCTTTTCATAGGTGATCCGGTCTTCATATCTTCTGATAAAGGAGATCCACTGAGTATAGACTCTTGTACCGCCTTTGCAGCTGCTATTTCCATCTCTAAATTCGAAACAGTCTTATCTAGTATACTGCATTTAACATGGTAAAATCAGTTTTGCACCAATCTAACATCAAAAATCACTATAGTAAAATGTATAAGAGGACATCACTTACTGTAAAGCATGGTGAGTTCTACTAACTTCCCCAAAAATATCCTTTGATTCAGGCTTCACTTCCTTCTGATGCAACTAAAGGGACCGAACCAAATTACAAGTTTGAAGCAAAATAAGAGCTTGAATGAGGAAGATGGAAAACGAATCAAAATTAGTTGCAAAAAGCAGAACAAATAGCGATACTCACTGCTTTTGGATTACAACCCTCAGAAATTAACTTCAACTTTTCTGCTTCTGATACAGTTGTCCGCGCAATCCCTTTGGGTTCAGGAACAGTCCACATCCTGTTACAATTTATTTTTTAACTTCTTAGCAATCTCAACAAGTGTCTGCCTCATAAAAACTACATATAACTTGTATATGATTCAAGATTAAAAGCCACTAAAGCACCTTCTACAGGTATAATATACACATTTTAGACGAGTAAATCAATGCAGATTCTTAAGTTGATATAGGATGGAAGAGAATTCAAAATTCTATGGTTTGCTATAAGAACTGTTTGATTAATTTATCAGAAGCAAAAGTTCCAAACTATAAGACAAAGCAAATTAAAGAGCATCAAAACAACCAAATAAGCTGCAACTGTTAAAAAAAGGAAAATCCACACTTCGAATAAAGTGTAAAAAGATTCTATATCTGGAGGTTTTGGCGGAAAGAGACCTAATCTCTTCAAGTTATCACTACCTTTTACTTCGAATCTGTTTAAAATTCCAATTTTAGCATACTTTTCAAGTTACAACCACTAGTCTTTTGTGGTCCACACAGTCGATTAATAGCATATGGTCGCATTGGTAAGAACAAGAAAACAGAAACCATTTATTACTGGCGGTGCGATTGCAGGAAACTAATCAGAGATACACACAACTCATTCAACAAACTGATCAGATAACATCACAACATATCCCAATATAGATCCACAATACCATTCAAATCACAATCAGAAATGAACGAAGTAACAAAACAACTGATTGAGTAATTTCATCGAACAGGTTATAGGCATCGAATTCTTGAAAACTTGCAACCACCCAACTCCGTCAAATTTGACACATACTAACAAACACAAAAGCTACACGATCACTTTTCAGATCAAACTATCGATCTTATACAGAAAATCAAACAATATTCCCTCACAAAACTTGCAATTTGGTGAAATTAGCTCACACCCACTTCAGAAAACAATTAAATAAATCAAGCAATTGCTTCCAAGAATTCACAAAACTCAAAAACATACGTATTGGTGAAGAGCATTCCGGCACAAAAACTTCCCAAGCAAAGCAAAAGAACCCATTTCTGCGAAACCACGCTTCTTAAAGATTGGTCTCCTCTGCTTTTCAGAGACATCTTTTTCCCTCTCCTCAGCTCCTCCCTCTAATTCCCACCTCCCAAACAAAAACCCATATAGAAAACAGGGACGTGAGGCCAAATCGAAGAGACCCAGAAGCGGACAGAGCTCAAGTGCTTAGAATTTGAAAGTGGGGAGAGATTCGAGATGGAAACAGAGTAGTGTGGAGAGAGAGAAGGAATCAGAACAGAGGAGGTGCTTGGTTTTTGTATTGTTCCTTTTTCCTTATCCTCCGCTTTGTTTATTCACTTTCTCTCTCTAGAAAGAGCCTCTCTCTCTTTTCTGTAGATTCTCTGTGTCTCTCTCTATCGAAAACTTGCTCTGATTTGCAGGTAAGGGACGTTGGGTTGAAACAGAGGAGTGAGAAGGAGACCCACTAACTGCCTCGTTCACGCCGAAATTACCAAACTGTCCTTCTCACAAAATTACATCCCCATGTATATGATGTTGCGATGACATAAATGCCCTTGCTCCTTCCTTTTTCACCACCACCGCTCGAAAATTAGAGCTGACGATTCGAATTTTAGAATGTTCTTGTTAGGATTCGGGTTGAGAACACGTAAGATAACGTTGTAGTGATATAAATGCACTCGAACCTTTCCTTTTCAACACCAAGAAAGATATTTGAACTAATTTGTTGTGATTAGTTAGTGATTAACATAACAAATCTATGTTTTATCTTTGAGTAATAGTGATTGAATACTATATCTATCTTTGTTATTGATATATCTAAGTTAAATAAAGATAGAGAAACTCAATTTTTTTTTTTTAAATATTAACCATGGGTTTTCTGAGATGGCCCGCACCATTGACAGTTTGACACCTTTAAGTCATTTTATCACACTCAGACTAATCTCATTCGAGACTTAGTCACAATTAAAGCTTCTCACCTCTCTCCATGGATGTGTTGAGTGGGGATCGAACGCAAACGCTCTTCCCACTCACACAGCCTGTGTTGCCAACTGCGCCACAATCCGTGGTTAGAGAAACTCAATTTCAAATGTGAAGATTGAAGAAAGTGGGTGTTAAAAATGTCACATTATATGGTATGTAAAATAAATAAGATATATGTAAGTCAAATATGGTACAAGTCTCCTCCTCTACAGTAGATTCTACTCTATAAATCAAATATTCATAAATAAATAATAATTCATGTTTTTTTTAGTTTGAAAGAAACAGTTTTGTTGCATTAATATTCTCTTATGGGACTCGAAAGTCAATCCAACAATCAATGCCAGACAAAGAATTCGAAAAAATTGAGCAAGTGCCCTAGCCACCCGGTTCACAGAATGCGTAACACAACCATCTATATTACCGAAGCACAAGCGAATGTCGGAAATAGCTAAACCAAGGACACAGACAACCTCCCCTTCGATCTTTAACAATATGAGCAACTCTCTTGATTCAAACACAATAGTAACGTCCCTCCAACCTCTCTCCACCAATTAAGTCAAAGCCTCATCCATAGTCGCCGTCTTCAACCCCGTGCCACCCACACAACCGCTCCACCTAACCCGACCACCCCCACAAACCCTTCCAGCCGAGTTCCTCACCACCCACCCGCCACCACTCCGACCAGCATCTACAAACACAACCCCTCCCACATTCAATTTTTCATGTTTTCACAATGTGACAATGAAAATAAAAATCAACAAAATAAAGTTTTGACTTTAAAACCAAATCATAATTGAAGTAAAATAATAAGCATAAAATCAACATTTGCTTCATCCAATAATTGCAAAAGCAAGTAATTCTTGGTGAGCTACCCATTCAAGATTTTAGTCAATCCCTAAGAGTTGTCAAGAGTCAAATTCTCATACTTTTCTCAACTCTACTCAAGACATTCAAATTAACAATTTAAATAGGAGAAATTTAATATTTAATTAATGATTCAAGTATTCTCTTAGGAACATATTTACCTTCTTAACTTTTCCTATTAAGAACCATTGTACCATACTATCCATTTTGTCATAACTATACCTCCATTGTAGGACTCCAAAATTGGAAGAGACATGTACATTACAAGAAGCTAAGAGTTGGTAGTTTGGACACAGATCAACAAATTCTCGACAACCGACACATATTTTGGCCTAACCAAAATTTGAACTAAATTTATATTTATGAAAATATAGATCAATTATACCGTACAAATTCATATAAACCCACATATTTTACGAGTAAAGTTCAAACTCGTCTTAATCCAGGGCCCAGCCATTCAAACTAAAAACAAAGTTCCAAAATATGAATGATCATATCTACAAGAAACTTCAAATAAGCTTATTGAGTTATATTTATCCTTTTTCCTTTTAATCTCTTGATGTGCACAAGTACATTACCTTGTGACACCTTGCAGTTGTACACATAGATGTTTCCCAATAGTGCTAGGTCAACTAAGGTGGCGTTCGTTTAATGTAGTTTTTAACTTAGTTAAAATAGTTAAATCTTCTTTCCCAAAAGTTAAATGAATCCAAATTCTAAGGAATTGAAATAACATGGTAGATGTGGTATTTCAATTCCTTAAAATTTGGAATTATTTAACTCATTTGAGGAAAGAGAATATTTTTTTAATCCCAAGTCTGCCCTCCTGAAAATACTAAACGAATGCAATAATCACAAATTTATAATACCCAGCATGTCCTCAATTCCCCGGAATTCAATTAAAATTTCTTAAACGAACGCCACCTAAATAATTCTAGGATCTTTTTAATTATATGAACCTAACTTGTAGGACCACATCTATGACTAAAATCCAATGAGGAAAAGAAAAATAGCTACTTGTAATTATATTATGGGAGTATTAAATTGAAATATTTGTGCATATGTATTTGTTATATAGTCACATTGCCTATCCTAGCTAGAGCTTGTTTGTAAATTAATGTTCTTTATTGCTTATGCCTATTAGGAGTTGACATTAGTTAATTAATGTTTGAGTTGTTTAGCTAATTAACCTTAAAGGGGAGGTATTTTATGGTGTATAATAAAGGGTGGTGATAAATCCACCTATATAATGGTTAAATCCACGTATTTGTAGTTTGTATAGACCAAATCACCCCTATGCATAAATGTACTTTAAAGTCACATTTCATCCTTAAATTAACCTCATTTATTAATTACAATATTATCATTGTTATTTCTATATTTTATTTTCATATCTCTTGCCAGTTGCTTCCCTCTCATCCAGTTCCGATTTTGTCTTTTTTATTCATTGACTTATAATATTTTTATATCTTAAATTCACCCATATAATTTTTTTTTTGCGTCATAATAATTTATATTTTGATCGTGTAGGTTATTTTTTCAAGAAAAGCCCTAAAAAAATAAGTTCATTAGATATAGTATTTGAATGAAAATTTATCAAGTATGAGAGAAATTTTCAAAAATTTGGGCATATTTATTATAATTTTAAAGCAGTTTAAGCGTTTTGGGTTCCTTTTGAGATCTCGGATTCGAGCCTCCCTGCCTACGGTATGAAGTTGGTTATTTGAGTTAAAATAAGAGAATTATCCATTATTGTGTAACTCAACTGATAAAAATGACGTATTTAAGATAATTGTAAAGCTCAATGGTATTTTCATGATACATTAACTGAAGTCCGCCCTCCCCTTTTTTTCTTTTTCACAATTTTCAAATAAAATTTTAAAAATAATAATTTAAGAATGAAATTGGTTTATATTACACTGAAAGTTCTAAGAATTATCATGAATTGAAATAAAATAAAAGTGACATGAGTGAGATGTGCATAAGCTGTTTTTTTTTTTTTGTTGAAAAAAAAAAAGAAAGTTGATGTTTGAAAATTATAAAAATTAAATGTTGAAGGCACGGAAAAAAATTACGTCTGGACTCACATTAAAAAAAATAAGTGACATGAATTATAAAAGTTAGTCTCATAAAAAAATTATAGAAGTTAGCTGTAAGGGCAATTTTGTCTTAACATACCAATAATAGGTGAATTTATCCATTCAAATGGTGAATTTATCACTCCCCCATAATAAATTCTAACTAATTACATAAAATAAACTTCTAGTCATATAACCATGTTCAAAACCAGCAATTAAGACTCAAAAATTTCAGGCACCTAATTAAATTTGACAACATAAAATTTCAAGTTGGATTTGAGGTCACATTAAGTGGACTAGACCAAATTTCGGGTAGAATGTTTCTTTAGAAACTGCTAACTGAATTAACCCAACTCGCGGCTTGGAACTCGCTCTCTTTTTCGAGAAGATTGGGTTGACCTCTTCAGAAGAACCTAAAAGATGTTGCCCCAAAAATTTGCGGTCTGAGTCAACTAGTTGCGCATTTTGAATGTGAAATTCAACTCAATTCATGGCCCGAAACTCACAAAGCAAATAAATTCGCGATCTCTCTTTTTACGACTTGAGATCGAGTTTGGCTGGTCAATATGAAACCCAACGTAGGTCAGTTGGTAGCCCCCATTTTTCCCGTAAATCTCACATTGATCATGACCGAAAATTAACTAGCAACATGCATGAGCCCACACCCATTTTCGGATCGAGTTCATTTAAGTTCTTCAATTGTATCTCAAAACTACTCGACTTGAAACTCTAATTGTCACTTCTTACCACTCCAAAACTATAAAATCTAAATCCAAATTAGATTCAGTTCAAAAAAATATGATTCGAACACCTAAAAAATAAACGAGTTTTGGTTCAAAATTTAAAATGTTCCGAGTCAAATATGTGAACTCGTAGTAACTTGTACAAGTGTTAAAGAATACTAATCTCATGCAAAGACAAAAAATAACTAAATAAATATAAATAAAATCTCAATTACATGCAAAACCAACAAGTTAGGCTTTACAGTTTCTTTTCTCATTTAAAAAATGGGAAAGCGCACGTGATCATATCTAGCAGACAGTTACGTGGCAAGTTCTGGTTGGTTGAGCAAACTTTCCTGTCCATTAATCATGTGACAATAGAGTTCCGGCTCACGTGGATGCTTAAAAGGTGGGACCCAGCTCACGAGGAGTTTCTGACACGTCCCATGATTGGTACTAAATTTGATGTTTCTTCACAGCTCAACCACTAAAAAAGTGGCATGACATCCCCTGAAAAATATAATGTTTTATTTTTATTATTTAAAGGGCATTTTCGTCCAATTACTAAAAATTTTACTAGTTTTCATGGAATATTAGTCATTGGAAACATACACATTGGTTATAAATTAACGGAGATGTTTGATTATTAAGGGTTAATTATACCAAAATTTAAATGTAAACCAAATATTAGTATTTTGTTAATTAAGTGGTCGGTGGATACAAATTAATCACATCTATTAGATCGTTATATTTATTATTTTAACCCCGATGAATTTAAAATTTGAAAAGACTTATATAATTATATTGTTAATTATAAAATTTAGTGTTAACCAAAGAAATTGTATATCCATTTGAACAATATTTTATCATTCTTTTTTAAATATCATGCATGCAATTCAATTTTGCAAACTAATCATTTGTTACGTAACAATAAAAATTATTAGAAATTGAAAATTAGGAATTCAAATATCTCAATGCGACAATGGCGATAATGTCATCTTGTTGTAAAATGGTGACCTCCACTTATGGATCTTTAGTGTCAAGTTTATGGCGGCGCTTCATGGAGAGTCGATCTAACTACGTATCATGCTTGAACGTCTTTCTTATTCGGTTGAGCATTTGTACCCACACCCACGGTGTTGTAGGAGTCATGTCATGGTCTCCGACATATATGCTTTTTGGCGTGTCATTACAAGGACAGGTTATCCTACATATCCAACCCAAAATAACTATCGAATTTGTTCAGATTTACTCGAACTTACAAAAATACATATCGTGTTTTGTGCACAAAAAGGAAAATGAGGTGTGTGAAGATGCATTGCTTGTGAAACACTACTTCTCACTGTCCACCAAAGCCTGCCATTGCCACCACAAGAGACCCTTGTCGGTGGATTTGGTGCAGCTGCTTCTGCAGGTGCTTTGTCAAGTATCAACCATTATTGCCCATTTCTCTCCTTCCCATTCCATAGACATTGAGTGCAATTCCAAGGGCATATAAGGACATAATTGTACAAGAAAATCCACATTGATCCCATAGTTGTATATAGATGAACCAATTTTTAGCATATTGGGTTGGATTGGATCGTTGCGAGTAATATAATCACATATGTTTAATCATATTGCATATGCGTTCAACTTCGTTGTTATTAGATGGTCATTTTTAATGGTTTACAAAATCATCTAAAGTTTTCAATTAGTCGCTAGATACTTTCAATTTATATGAAAAAACATGTCATTTTATGCTTGACAATGTGGGCCGCGAGCTTCAACGAATCGGGCCAAAGAATACAATTATTTTTATTGAGAATTTTTCGCCAGTCATAACGTGTCTGGCCACTTAGCAAAGACTAGGGTTGATGAAAAAAATACCAAGTTCAGAATCATGTTTTTTTTGTTTGACTCGCATCAGGCTCATGGCCCAATATGTCAGGGTCTACCTATATGTATTATTTGGAAGTGGATTGGTACAAATACTATAGTCACGTGTGTTTTTCATGTAGCTGATGTGACACTCGATTTTACCGAATAATATCGTTGTATAAACAATCATTTTAGTAGTTTACAAATTGTTCGAACTTTTTGATTATATGAAAAATTTGTTCTTTTATACTAAACAGAACTTAATTAACACGAATTCATTAATCATACAAATTTATTTATTCAGCTTTTACGACGTCGTCGTCCAATCTTATCATTTAAATCCTTTTCTTTCTTTTTTGAACCATTTTAAGTGGTTTACAAGACTGTCTCAACTTCTTAATTGTCCACTATAAATTTATCAATGGATCAATCCATCTACCATTCTTCCCCAACAATCATGGGGCTTTTTTCACTTCTTCTTCTTCCTTTTTTCTCTTTTATTTTCTTAAGTCTTTGGTCAAGCACGTGGGCTCTCATGATAAGACCATGATTGGAGATTGTTTCTCATTGCTTTAGCTAAAAAAAAGAGAGACTTGTTTGTGTTCATTTTTTGACCCCCAAGAAGGAAAAAATAAAATAATAAATTCTATGAAGCATGAAAAAAAAAATATTAACCTACTAGAGGACCCACTACTAGAATAAGTTGTTCCACAACTTTCTTAGGTGTGCCTAACTCCAACAAAGCCCAAAGATGAATACATATGACCACTTACCAAAAAGGTTGGATTATAAAACAAATTAGATGGGATACATTGAAACTTTGTGAGTTCCATCCTTATAATATAAGAATTTAGTACAAACACTATCTTTGGTGCTTACAATTTTGATTCTAACCTGCCGACATTCAAAATTATGTATTTTTTGTTGAGTTTGAGTTGTATTTTGTTGAGTTTGAGTTGTATGAAATAGATTTAATTATTTTTCAAATCGGGACAAAATCTTCTCAATGGACCTTCATAAATGTGAGGTAGAGCCCATCCACCATGTTGTGTCTCACACACACTCCCATAAACCAATGCAACAATACATAATTTCAATTAGATAACTCATTTTTCTAGGAAATTACTTCTCAATGGGCCTTCATAAAAGAGAGGTAGAGCCCATCCACCATGTGGTGTGAAGTTTCACACAAACACTCTCATATCATCCACCAATGCAATGCACATGTAGCTAGTCATTTGGATATGAATCCGCGAGCACTCAAAATTTTAATCGCAACTCATATGGCATAAAACCGGTTCGATCAAGTTTTGAATCAAATCGAAAAAACTTGTACATTTTACATGCCAAATCCGAAATTCGTTAAAAAACTTAGTACTCGTATGCATTCCTCTTGGATTAGATTTACCTATTAAATCTATCATGGACAATTCACAGCTCAACATGCAGCACAACACAAAACATGTTTAGGCTCATGAATTTTGTTATCATGTATGTGTTTGTTTTGGACTACCCAACACATTTAATAATTGTGTTGTGTACGTGTTGAGCCTCAAACACACACATAATTAATTATTTGTGTTGTGACATGCCCTACACATTTTTTCTTAATTTTGTTTATTTGTTAACATAATTATATTAGTTAAATACGCTCAATTTGTGATATTTATCGTTTAGGGTTGTTACGTGTCAAACATGCTGAGTTGTGTCATTTCAAACGTATTGATTTTATCTTGTAAAATATATTGTTTGTGTCATGTCGGCATAACTCATTTAATATGAATGTGTCATGTTATGCGGATAAATCGTATCATGTTTATATAACGTTTCAGTATAATTTTTATATGAGTCCTGTTTATGTTGTCTTATATAAAAACACGACTAGTCTTCAACACAATACGAACATGACACGAACAAACAAATTATCTTAAACCCGATCTAGATCCTGAATTGTTAGCTCAAAGAGAACCATCTGCTCCATCTCTCCATGCAAGTGTTGCCAGTTCCATGAATTCAATAATGATGAAATGTGAAGAAGAGGACCACAGCCACAAGCCTTTGTTACACTTTTTTTGGGTGCCCCATTTTCATTGATTTGATGGTTGGTGTTTTCCACTACCATATATGGCATTTGGGAGTTGGGAACATTCATGTTTTGCTACCCAAATGGTAATGATTGAAACCCAATTTTTACAGCAATTAATGGAGACAGTAGCAGACCCAAATGGTTATGGAAAATAGTTATTTTGTATCCCTCTAATTTGTTACACTCAAATACTAGAAAGACACGTGGGAGAAAATAATGAACTAAATTATTGTTGGAAGTGTATTGAAAAATTTAGCGAAAAGTCACGAAAGAGTAGCTATTCGCACAAAGAATCGTATAAGGTTTGTTGAAGAATAGTAATCTGTCAAACAGATCAAAGGGTTAACTGGTTAAGTTGAGCTGACTAAGTACTACTCATGAGCCTAGAATCGAGTAATAACCGAACATGCTCAAAGGCCCCATCGCCCATTAAAGTTTGTATGGCCCTTCTAGACCTCAAAGAAAGATTACCAAGAACACTAGAGTGATTTACAACTCATTCCAACATAAAATGAAAACACTCAACCGATAGTGTCAAAATTTAACCGTCACAACTACTAACACGATATCATAGCAAGTTCTAACAAAATTTTAACACCAACAACATGTTTCATCATTTATCGTCTTAAAACTCAAACTTTGAAAAAACAATTGTATAGCGGGCCAAATCGAGATATTGGGCCTGCACCAAAGGCCCATTATTCATATTGGGTTTAGTATCCGGCCCATCGCGAGTATCAATCCAAGTAGCCGCCTAAGCGCACTACGCATTCCCGCGTACGTTAGAACTAGCGGCGTCGCGGCCTCACTCGGTCTCCGTCTCCGCCTCCTTCACAGTCACCAGTGAATCTGCGATCCAATCGGTGAAGGTCAGAGCTCGAACCGACGACGCAGCGAAGAAAATGGAGAGCAAAGCGAGATTCAAAATCGCGGTTTGTGTAGCTTCTTTCGCGGCACTGACCGTCTTCTTCGCCGCGCAACACCGCCGGCGCCGGAGGCAGAAAAGCCCTCCGTGTCCGTGTTATTTACACTCCGACCAGAAGCCTCAGCACTCCTTCAAGCGCGTCTTAGCAGACAACTCGTACTCTCCGTTCAAGCATTCGAAGCTCAACGGTACAGTTTGTTCGTTCATTTTTTTTTTTCCTTCAAATTTATTTGCTTGTAATAGACCTCGTTTTCAGTTTGTTTGCCGAGAAAGTACAGGAAAATCGACGAGAAAACGATAGGTGTAATGTTTTTTTGCTTGTAATAACATAATGAGGCTATGTAGCTTAGAAACTGGTTAATTTGTGATCCTTGTTGCAGAGGATTCTTCCAAATCGCATCCGTACGAAACGGAGATCTCGGCTCTGATAGAGAACACGAGATTCGAGTTCGAGTTCGTGACAGATGAAGTTGATTTGGCGATGAGAGATGAGTATGTTTGGGTTGAGACAGAGGTACAGTTGAAGGAGCTGGTGGATGTTTTGAGTAAGGAGAAGGTGTTTGGTGTTGATACTGAACAGCACAGCTTAAGGTCCTTCCTAGGGTTTACATGTTTGATACAGGTTGGTATTGGTATTGGTACTGAATGTTGCGTTTTGTTGAGTGTGTTGATTCTGATGCATTGGTTTTGGTATTTGTTTCGAATTTGAGCTAGTGCTGTGTGTTGTCTCTGATGCATTGTTGTGGTCTCTGTTTTGAATTTGAGCTAGTGCTGTGTGTTGTCTCTGATGAATCGTTGTGGTCTCTATTTCGAATTTGAGCTTGTGCTGTGTGTTGTTTCTGGTGTTATCAGTTTTGGTCTTTGTTTTGAATATGAGCTTGTGCTGTGTGTTGTTTTGATGTATCGATTTTGGTCTTTGTTTCAAATTTGAGCTTGTGCTGTGTGTTGTTTCTGATGCATCGGTTTTGGTCTTCATTTCGAATTTGAGCAGATTTCTACGAAGAAGGAAGATTATTTGGTGGACACGATCGCGCTTCATGATGTAATGGGTATTCTTCGACCTGTTTTTGTTGATCCAAGTATATGTAAGGTACATATTCATGATGTAACATTTTGTTAGTATTCGAATGAAAGAGAGACGAATGTGTGATCTTTAGCGTTAAGTTACAAGTGTTGTGATTATTTTTGTTCTAATGGGAGTTTTTGTGGTTTAGGTATTTCATGGGGCTGATAATGATATTATATGGCTACAGAGAGACTTCCATATATATGTTGTTAATTTATTTGATACTGCAAAGGTAAGCTTATTGGATTCTTGTTCCACCTTTGCCGTGGATATCGTGAATAATTGGTAATATCTCATTGTTTTGTGTTTGTTTACTGATACATCATTAGAACATTCAACAATTGTTTGGCAATCGTTTTTCTGAATTAATGTCAACATTGCAGGCCTGTGATGTCCTTTCAAAACCACAGAAGTCACTAGCATACTTGCTTCAAACATACTGCGATGTAGCCACAAACAAATTGTTGCAGGTTTGGATTTAAAAACATGTTTTTCATTATGTTGGTTGGTTTTAGGAGTTAAGTTGTGTATCATGTTAACGGAATTGCCCATGCTTTTGGATTGAGAAAGATTTAGATTAGATAATGTAACATCCATCAACTGTTAAGCTTGTTACGAGCATAAGTTACTTGGGCATTGATGATCTGCGTAGATACATGTTGGGTAGAATATACTATATTGCCACTTATTTATTCTCAACTTGCATTGTAGCGTGAGGACTGGAGGCAACGCCCACTATCGGAAGAAATGGTGGAGTATGCTCGGACAGATGCACATTATCTACTATTTATTGCAAACTGTTTAATAGCTGAGCTCAAACAACATGATAGTGGTATGTTTTTATTCAAGTTGTGCATTAAACAGGGTTCTTATCTTGTTAATATTGGAATGAAGATAACTGAATGAAAAAAATCTCATACCATTAACAGTGTATAAGTACTTAAGTAACAATTTCCCCAACACACACACACACACACAAAATAATATCATAGCAGCAGATTTCTAAATATATTACTGTCTCAGAAAACTCATCTAGTCCCGATGACGAATTCAATTTTGTTCTCGAGGCTAGTCGGCGTTCAAACATGATCTGTATGCAACTTTACACAAAAGAGATTGAAGCTCCTCCCGGAGTGTCTGCTGCTTCGTCAATATTATCCCGTCATGCAAATGGTCAAGGAGTCAATTCTTCAGCTTCTTCTCAAACTCAGGTTTTCTGATTCATTCCTTATTATTGTAACTTTAGGTCAATAGCAGGAAACTCTGCATTCTAACGCCGTCTATCATCTCTTAAATCCAGTTTCAGGATCTTTTGAGGCGGTTGTGCGCATGGAGAGATGTAATGGTTAGTAACAGTTCCTTCAAATTTAGCTATGAGTTTAAAATTCTTATATTACTATTTAAAAAATGCAGAGAATGCCAAATATGTAATTTTATCTCAGAACCTCATATGCTTTAACTATTTAGCAATCTCTTTCCTTAAAGTTATACTACTGAAAACTAATTCTTACCTCTTAGTTTGGGCAAACAAAGATACTAACATGTATTAGAAGTTATCATCCTTTCCTTCCAGTAAATTCTTACTGTGAAAGATATCCCGAACTCCGTAGCCTCAGTATATATAGCTAATATTATCAGAAAATGGTGCATTTAGGGCTTTCTTTGATTTATGGTGTTGAAAGAATCTAGCATCGATAAAGAATGCTTGTCAAAGTTGTACCCTGACTTAATGCCATGCCTCTATTTAAGAAAGTAGGAAATGCAGGCTTGGGCAGTCTCATTTTAAGTCAGGTCAGGTCCAATACATGTGTAGTTTTCTTACACCATCAGCTTTGAAATGTTCTTCAATTGCTCTATATTTGATATATACGAAGTCGTTGACATTGAAATCCCACTCTGTATGCACAATTATGTTTAAGCAATATTTTGAAAAGTGAAGTTATTTATGACTAGGATTATTTGACATCAGGGTAGCCGGTTCTAGTCACCTCCAGCATGGAACTGGACCGAGTAACCAGGCAGGCAGCTGTCTGGTCCTCTGCACCTTCTCTCTGGTCTCCATCCCCAGCTCTGGGTTATCTTCTTTACTTAGCTAAATAAACTACACTTTATACTATGATCTTAGATCTTTTCCCAACAAAACAGCCATCTATGTCTAATCAAATTTTAGTGCTTTAACTGTTTCATTTGCCGTTCTCGTATTCATTATCACGGAGAGGATGCTCGGGAACTGCACTACAAGTTATTTAAACTTACTCTGGTATGTGCCCTATTTCCAGGCTCGACTGCATGATGAGAGTTTGAGATATGTGTTATCAGATCAAGCCATTATTGCTCTTGCAGAGAAAGTTCCCACCGCAACCACAGAAATATGTAGCGTCATTGCTGAAGCTGATCTAAATGTGGATTCTTTGAGTTCAAATTTTCTCTCATCTCCATCTCCTGTTGTTTGCAGTCATTTGGATGATTTCTATTATCTGTGGCAGGACGAGATACACAACCCGGATGATATTTTGCCAGTCATCCTTCAAAAGCACTTAGCTGGAAATGGGGGTTGCCCATTGTCCGTGTTTAATTACGCTTTATTAGTAAACTGTAACCAGAAGCTTACAAATAAAGTAGTTCCCAAACAAAATGGGTATAGACATCGGAAGCAAGTTGCTCGGAAGTCTTCTCGTGAGATGTTTGTTCAAAAATTCTCTTGCAAATCTCCAGTTTATCATAACTGTAGAATCTATGCAGATGATGGAAGGTTGCTATGTTACTGTGATCGACGAAAGCTGGAATGGTTAGTTAGATTTGTCAACTTATTATCTCTACCCAAACTACAATGTGTTGTGCACTTGCATCTAATGTGAATTGTGATCATCATTGCTATCTTGCAGGTATCTTCGTCGTGATCTAGCAAAACTAGTTGATGAAGACCCGCCAGCCATAATGCTCCTTTTCGAACCAAAAGGCCGCCCCGAAGATGAAGATAATGACTTCTACATCCAAAGTAAGAAAAACATTTGTGTCGGATGTGGAGAAGAGAATCACTACTTGCGTTACCGGGTAATTCCCTCGTGCTACAGAGTGCACTTCCCTGAGCATTTGAAAAGTCACCGTTCTCACGATATCGTCTTACTTTGCGTTGACTGTCATGAGATCGCTCATGCAGCAGCTGAGAAGTATAAGAAAAAAATTGCTAAAGAATTTGGAATTCCACTGTTCATTCGTAAAGTAGTGGATTCAGGGCAGCCCCAAGGTTCATCTGACTCAAAAAACTTAGAGGAGGCAGGTGTATCTCCTTTACAATTGCGAATAGCTGCAATGGCTCTTTTGCGCCACGGGCCGAGAATGCCATCCAAACGCCGCGAAGAACTGACTCAGGTACAAACATACATTTTGTTGTTGCCAAGTGTTATGTTGACTTGTACGGTTCTGTTTTACTTTTTCTTCTTGTAATTAAAATGATGGATGATCAGACTTATAGATTTGATGGTATTTCTGAGTATCCGGGATCTAGATCTATGTTGTATTTCCACGAACACTTTTATTTAACACCTAGCATTTCAATATTTTCAAGTGTGTTCTTTTGGAAGAATATGGTCGTGATTCAATTTTCTTTTGTAGACCGTAATGAGATACTATGGAGGTAGGGAGATAACCGAGGAAGATTTAGAGCTAGCTTTGCTAGTTGGCATGAGTCCTCACGAGAGAAGGAGACTCGAGAAGAAGAAAGGCTTGTCTTTAAAACATTCTACTAGGAGCGAAAAAGAGCTGGAAACTAATTCAGGTAACACGATCGAATATTGCATTCCAGATACCCCAAAAGTTGAATATTTGGACGATTCACATTCACTGCTTCTTCTTTGGCAGGACCATATGACAAAAGTGAAGATGGAGAATCTTTTGCAGTAACAGAGAACGGTGAGAGCATACCCTCATTGTGTTCTGAGTTAGAGACCACTGCTATTCAAGATAATACGAAACATGCCTGTAATGGAAGTGCTGATGATAATTGTGGGAGCGAAAACCCACCAAACGGATCGGTTGACTTACCCTACAGATACGACGGAGAAGCTGCACCTAAACATAATTCAAAATTATCATTATTAGGGCACGGCCCTCATGGAAAACTAGTTGTGGATCATCTTCTTAGTGAATATGGGAACGATGGTGTCAGTCAATTTTGTCGAAGGTGGAGACAAGTTTTTGTTGAAGCCGTCCATCCTCGGTTCTTACCTGCTGGCTGGGACGAACTGCATAGGTATGCTAATGCTTGATCCCTACTCGATTTTTCTTATCTGCTTTACACATTTCATTAGGATCAACTGACCAAGTTTGAACCTTATGCTGCCAGGCTTTTAACGAGCCGTTAAATGCGTGGTTAGGTTTATAATTAGACTCCTTTAATAAAGGAGCCAAGTATAACAGACAATTTGTGTTGTGTTAAAGGTTATGTATGTGCTATATAGCCTACATGAGTCAACACAAACACAAACTTTTAATAATCATGTTGGTGTGTTGTGTTTGCGTCAGTTTTGCTTCAAACGAGAGATGATGTGAGTGTTGATGCTACTCTCATTCTCTGATTTCGCTATTTTATGTTAGGTGCAATAGACAATAGGTGTAAGGTTGTGAGTGAGAGAGGAGACGAGATGAGAGTAAATGAGAGGAAAGACAAATAAGAGAAGTGATTACGTGATTAACTTAGGCCATGCTTTAATACTGTTAAATTATCATTTTAACATAAACTGTGTAAACATGTCGTGCATGTTTCACATGTCTAACACATACAACATGTTTACAGATATGCCGTATCCTAACACATTTAAATGGTGTCATGTTTGTGACGGGTCACGTAGTGTCCCAAATTGGCAGCTCTAGAACCATTCATGTGCCTAATTTTTATCATTGTATTACTTTCTCTCTGTCCCAAAATGAGTGCTTTCTCCCTTGTACCCTCATATGAATATAGTGCAACAATATCGAGCGGTTCTAATAATCTAGTTCGAAGGGTATTATTGGTAATTCGTGCATATAACTAACTTCTAAAAATTTGGCGTATTTCATGCACAACTAACTGAAAATTCTCTTTCATTTTCCCGAAGGATTTGATAATGAGCATTGTTTTTGCCAGTGGTAGAAGGGACTTCGGGGAGTTCAGCGTATTCAATCCTTCTAAGAAAGCTTGATTCAAAGAGTTCGTGATAATACAAATTCGAGAGCTGTGGCTTGAATTTTGTATTGGTATGAAGCTCTCCCATATTGATGTTGTACTGTATCTGTAGTGTTGATTATCAATCCATCTTTGTAGTTTTATTTTCTCAAAGAGCTCTTGGGTTCTTTTTCCATTTTGTAAGGCAAAAACCAGAGTGATTAACTAGTTTTACTGAGGTTGATTTTGCAACAGCAATTTTATAATTTATTGGCTCTATGCATGAAAGAACTTTTGCTATTGTCCCTTGTATAAAACAGTGAGAAAACTCTAGAAAAAGCATGCTACAGCTATACCTAGCAACGCAGGTCACGGGCCAAAACACATTTTTTATCCGGTAATTTTCCATTAGTTTTAATGTTTAATAAACACATATATTGGATCTACCTAAGTTATATATATGTGTGTGTGTTTGTTTTTACTCTGTGATCCGATTTGATGACTTGAATTACTCATTTTATTGATTTGAATCCAAATGATTTAGATAAGAATCCAAATTTCTACCTTTAGTCGAACTTGCAAGCGCCTAAATTCTTATCCAAAAGTTTGCTACTTTGGATCACAAAATATGGACCCGGCCTTGACATCAAGTCAGATTGAGTGTTCACTGAAGAATAGTGGGTCGAACATTTCCCACGTTTTGCACTCAAAACCCGATATAATGTCGGATCAAACTAATTTGATTGAAAATGAAAATTCGACCCGACGCCTTAATTGACACTACTAGTGTAGACAAGTGAACAATGGGACCACAAATCTCTCAAATGGCACAAAATATCAAACATCCGAAATCACGTGTCTCCCTCCATTGTTTTCCCGCCCTTTTCTCCTTCCAAATCTTACACGAAACGCTTCACTCTCTCACTCTAAAACCCCCAAACCCCTCTTTCTCTCTAGAAACCCTCCGCTTCTCTCTCTGGGACCCTCCGATTCTCTCTCTCTACACCATGAACCGCCGAGCTCGAGCTCACCACAGCCACAGGCCTTCCACCAGATCGGCGGAGCCGTACCTGAAGTACCTCAAACCTGGCGCGCTCGCGCAGCTCCGGGACTCTCGAATCAGCGCCAGATCTCACCGTATCAACTCGCTCTTCCAGAGCCACCTCCACCGCCCGTGTCCGCCTCCGATTGCCCCGCCTTCCGGCGGAGAATCTCAGGTCGGGATCGGCGACGTGTTTCCGTGCTTTTCTGGGAGGATCTTCGGGCCGCGTTTCCTGCAGAGGAAGAAGCATGTGGCGGCTAAGGCTTTTATGTGCCAGAGAACTGACGTTGCAGAGCCTGAGTCAACTGATTTGGTAATTGATGCTTTTGGGGGTGATGTTATTGTTGCTCACTGAATGGAACTTAGTTGAATCTGCTTGTTGTAGATTGTGTAGAAACTGGTGAATTGGATGAGTTTATGTGAAAATATATGTTATATTGAACTGTGACTGATAATAAGATCATCAACAACAAAAATTGAGATCATTGCTTCAGATCTGTTTCTGATTTTGCCTTCCTAGAGTTAGTTTCATGATTGCTTAAGTCTCTAATTGTTTGTTGTTCAGAATACATTTTGTTTTGAGTATTCAATTCTACTTTACTATAATTGTGTTTTGTTAGTTCCTAATTCATAAATAGAACTGTGATTGATGATAAGATCCTAAAAACTTAGATGTTGCTTCAGATCCATTTCTGTTTTTGCCTAATATTAGATTGAATTTTAGTCTCTTATTGATTGATTAGTTCACAATTATGAGGAAATAGGAAGGCAGGTTTATTTTCATGTGTTTGGTAACTTTTTGTCGATTTGATTATGTGTTATTGCTGTCTAATTATCAAGATAATTCCATTTTAATGTACTATAATTGTGTTTTTGCTAGTTCCTAACCCTATATGATCTTGTATGCCGTACAAGTGCTATTGTTTTACTTTGCTTTGTTTGGTAATTGTTTGTTGTTTTGATTGCATGTTGTTGTGTCTAGTTATCAAGATAATTCTATTGTACCTTACTGTAATTGTGTTTTGTTAGTTTCTAATCCTATGTTTATGATCTTGTATGTCATAAATGTTTAATTGTTTTGCTTAATTAGTATGTTTGATGTTTTGATTGTGTTAATGATGTCTAATCATTAAGGTCATTCAATTGTATTTTAATATAATCAAGTTTTTGGTAGTTCCTAATCCTATATTTATGATCTTGTGTCTTGAAACTGTTGTTTCATACTTGATCTAAATTGATTATAGCTATTGTTTCTCTGAAAATATATGCTTTTCCAAGTCAGTGAGTCACTGAGACTTGAGCTTATTTGTATCTGAAATGGGTTTTGAACTTTTGATTTGATGCTAGTGAGGCATTTTGGCTTTTGGACATGAGAAGCTTGTTTTTTTGCCTTTTGGATCATTTAAAAGTTGAGCTTAATGAGAGAGATTGTTATGGGTTTGTTTATAGCTATCAATTTGTGCTTGCGTGTTTTAAATGTTGATTGTGTGTTGCATGACCCAACACGAACACGGTCAATCTAGTAATTGTGTTGAATGATAGAGAAAACGCGTTTGACTCAACACGGTTGGCTCGTTATTAGGATTCATTCACAAATATATCCTTTCGTGTGCGTGTTGTGCGTCTCACAACACAATGCTTTAAAATTTTTGTTTTGTTTTAAGTTTTGATACCTACTAAGTTATTAAATCCAAATATATTTCTTTGAACTTTAGCTTGTTTAGTTTAGTAATGTGCTTGACCATTAGAAGGAAGTGAGGGCCAGGTTGTCTCCAAGCCTTATCATAAACCAAATGCATGTCTATAGTAATGTGTAGTACTAAACTGACCATTAGAGGTGGGAGAGGGGCCATCCCAATCATGTCTATAGTACACAAATGTTTACTTAGTGGTGTTGTCATGAGGTCTTTGACTTTGAGCTATTTGTAATTACACACCACATGGAAGAAATTTTTTGCTTTTAAAATAGGAGAAGTGTTTCATTTTGGATTGAACCAATTTAAAGTAAATTTTAATAAATTGAAACAAAATATCATTTTCTCTGGTCTAACTCAAGTAAAATCACAATTGAATTTTTCTTCTTCCACTTATGTGCTTATGTGTTCTTTATTATATATATATACTTTTTTTTTGCTGTTGAAAAAGGCCAAGGAATAGTCAACTTTTTATGGGCCATACTATTCGCAATAAAGCCGATATTTTCAAAACAAACCAGCCCTCCATTTTTGTGGGCCATCTTACCTTTATATAACTATTTAACAGCAAAAGTCAGACCTAAAATGCGAAAATACTTAAAACAAAAAATTATTTTTTTATTAAATAAATTTAACTAATATAAACATCACGTCCATTACAAATTTAAAACAACATAGTTTAATTTGAGATACAGTTAAAAGATTACGAATAATTGAGGAACAAAGTAAAATAAAAATAAAATCAAATACCAATACAAATTAAAATGAAAATTATTGGACCCAAATGCAACATTTTCCGAATCAAAACATGTATGATTGGACCAAGCAATTAAATCTAAGCTTT
>JAYMTA010000310.1:0-31758 GCA_036897625.1 Pelargonium cotyledonis | reverse complement strand
GAACATCCCGTCTCCAAGTTCGACCCTCTCGCCGGCGTAGCCATCAAGTACGGCGTCGAGGTACATATTTTCAACTACTTTTTAAATTAATTAATTAATTATATATTTTATATAAGCTCATTTTCTGTAGAGAGACAGAGAGACAAAAAGTGGTTAATATGTGTTTGAAATTCGTGTTGAAAGTTTAGAATTACAAGAAATTTAACATTGTACTAGATCAATTTGAAACAAAACAACATAGTTTGAGACTAAATTGTTACAATATAGATAGTGCGGTGATGAAATTAAGTTCCAATTCATAACAAAATGGGTAGTTCTCGATGAATTCACAAACATCAATCCGATCTATCTCAAAGTGTGCCTAATCTCCACATTTGATCCGAGAATTTTTGTGTTTTTGCATCAAAAAATGGATGGTTAGGGGATCGAAATGAAACATGGATCTTCTTGTTGTACTTGTAATGTTTTGTCATCCTTAATGTTGTGTGTTAGTGTCAATTTGGTGCTTTGGTTAAGTATACGATATTTTCTTTAATTGGGGTATGTTTATGATCATGTGTTAGGTTGCTGACATAAAAAAAATGAATGGACTGGTTACAGACCTACAAATTTATGCTCTCAAGTTCCTTCAGATTCCTCTACCTGGAAGGCACCCTCCATCTACTTGTGTTTTGTCTGATGGTTCCGTTTCTTCAGGGTAATTCTCATCTTCTTATTATGATAATTACACACACACACATAAGTGTATACACTGTGTTATATGCGCAAAACACTTAACCACTCTATTAAAATTTCCACTCTTATCAACTTGGTATTATGCATCAGTAAGTTTATACCCGAAATGTGCTTATTCTCTGTTTTTGTGTAAAAAGTATCAAGCTAGTTTCTTGTAAGTTCATAGATTTGGCTCATAAATTGTCAGTTTTTGGTAGAAGAGGTCTTTCTTAGCTATGGTGTTCTCCTATCCAAACTTATGTGTGTGTTTTTATTTATCAGCATCCAAACTTTTGTGTTATGCATCGCATATATGAATGAATGATGTTTCAGAAAGAAAAGAAAAATAGTGGCCTAGTTTTTTAAGAGTTTGAGTAATGAATAGATTACATAATAAGACTTTTTTATAAGGTCCAAAGTGGGCTAGGATTTGTTTTTAATTTATTTTTAGAGTTTGAGATATGAATAGTTTTACTTTTTATTTTCTGTCATTTACTATCTCGGTAATAAAATTGTAAAATAGTATCAAGTATAATGTCATAAATATTATGCAATAAATTTGCCCTCATCTATATATTTCTTTTCTTGTTTTTGTTATATGGGATATAGATCTATCAATACTATAAATGTGTAGATCCTTAAGCGTAGTTCAGAGCTATTACAAAAACCGAATCTCGACCCCATATCGGACGGAGACGAGAATTACAAAACCCACCTCAAAACCGCCCCGTTCATTCATAAGCACATTTAGGTAGATCCATGTTAGCATGTCTACAAAATTTGTAGTCTTGGATTATCACCTTGCTTACATTTTGCAGACAGAGCGGTTATGGCGGCCAGCAAATGCACAATGATCTGCTCGAAACCTTCCAATCGCTAAAACGCAAGTCCTCACAGGAAAAGATCTCGCCAGCAATGACCTCCCTGCAAGGTTATTATGGACTCAAACCATTAAGTCATCAGCCCAAAACCGGAAGCCTTGATATCTCAAGATACTCGTCAATCCCAATCTCACCTATAAGCCCTCCTCGGAAATCAAGAAGCTTAGCAAACTGTCTCCTCGACAAAATCCAAGAGGCGGGAGAGGCGGACTCTGACACATGGAGTGAGAAACTGATCAAAAGCCGCCAGAAACCCGAGGCTAACTTCGGTTCCCGAGCCCCGGTGAAGCTGCTGAAAGAAGAAAACAGTGGCAATACTATGATCTCGTCAATAACGGGAAAAGGGTTAGCTCAGAGACCAAAGGCAGCAAGTCGGAACAGTACAATGAATGTTGATTCTGGGGCAAACGGGTTGGGATTTGGACCCGTGAGAATACCTTTGTGCCACTCCCACACGCATTTGCCCGATGCGTTTGGCGTAGTGAAGAAATCGTCAAGCACTTCGAGTCTGCACGATCCGGATGGTGCGTCATCTCTCTTGTCACAGTCTAAAACAAAGTTGAAATCAGATTTTCAGGCACTTTCAACAGCTGCAATGATCACTGGCAGGAGAAACAAAGCTGCACTTGATTAGTAAAGTAAGCTCTTCTCTTCTAAAATTCTTTTGAATGCATATAGTAAGTGGGAAAGAAGAAAAAAAAGATTTCTTGCAGTTTAAGAAACCATTAGATAGAAACAGAGAATTCAAATCTCCTCTTATATATATACACACATATATGTCACGTTCTTTTCAATTCATATAGATAGTGAATAGAAAAGAAAAAAAATCTTCTTGTTTAAGAAACGATTACATTGAAACAGAGAATTTAAATTAGGGTCTTAAACTTGCACTATAGATAGTGTTGCAAACCGTAAGAATGTGTCTCCATAAGGTGGTTGTCCTCGTCGTGCAGCACACTCTTATACTTGTTAGTTGTTTTCAATACACTGATCCATGCTTATTTTCATGATATAGGTACAATCTCGTTGCTCCAGTCCTTGATTTTTCTCACTCCGTGACGATTTATAGAATTGCAAAGTAAAGCTCTTCTCTCATATTTATTTTCCCTCAATTCTTTTGAATGCATATAGAAAGTGAACAGAAAAGAAAAGATTACTTGCGGTATAAGGAACCTTATACATAGAAACAGAGAGTTCAAATTTGGGTTTGAAACCCTGACTATACAAATACTTCGGGTTATAGAAAAGCCTTAGTAGAAGAGAAAACTGTGAATACATTAAACTTTTTTGTTTAATTTATTTGTTGTGTACTTTTTTGTATTTGAATCACTTTATTTTATAAATAAAGTTTCTAAGAAACTTCTCAATCAATCTCAAATTCAAGCGTTGTGAGAGATTTGGATTGTTTTGTCCCATGCCAACACATATCATCTTACTCTTCTTCTTTTTATAACCATATCATCTTACTCTTTTAATTGGTAGACACTTTTTTATATAGTGTGATATTTTTGAATTATTATACAATACGATATTAATTTATTACAAACACTTTGTTTCTTACGTTCAGCTAACATATAAATAATATTGGACTTTAGATTTAAACCCGCTTCAATTTGACTCTCCCTTTAACGAGTATTGTTGTTGACGCATTGATACTGAATTACACCACATACCATATTCAAAATAAGATAGCATCTATGCACCTTGAAATTGTTAAAAATGAGAATTAATCATTATCCCATCGCATAAATTATGAACTTTTTACCATAAAAATGAATCTATTACTCACGTGTGGGCACACATGATCCAACCCGAAAATTTGCAAGTCTGGGCCCACACAAAATGAACCAACTCGGATTAAAATCAAACAAGATGTTAATGAAGAAATTGCATGTCTGGATAGGTAAAACCACATATTCTATATGTAAAACCTAAACTAAATCCAGCTCAAAACCCGAACAAACTCGTACCTCTTTTTAGTCAAATTCAAATTAGGCCTTTCAGACCAAATCCAAAAATATTCAACTCGAAACCCGAATTGATACTCCTACAAAAACTGCACATGAAATTTAAGTGATGCAAATATAAAACGATGTCACTTCAGATCTGACAAGGACTGGTTTGAAACCATACCAAAAAGGTTTTCTCCAAATTTCTGAATTAAGATCAGATAATAAATTACAAAAATAGTTTAAAACAATATTTTCATCCTGAAACTGAGCAAGACCATAATTTTATATTACAACAAAACGTACCATCGAACTAACAGATTAAAAAAATAAACTTTGGTCCAAATTATATGGAATCCTCAAGAAAGCTAACAACTTGGTCCTAACCCAAGTGAAAAAAATCGGGTAAAGCATAAGAAACCCACAAAATTTTACACTAAAATCCCAATCAAAACCTGCAATAGGTTTTGATGAAACTTGTTCAAATCGTGGTCGGAAACCCAACCCAAAACACAAATTGCCACATCTAGCAAAGACTAAAGGAAAGAGCTAGTTTGAAAGCTCCTCAAAGCGAATGTTTCAGCTTATGTGCTCACTTGCCATTTTCACGTTAAAAAAATATATTTAAATTATCACTAACTTCCAATTGATTTTAAAACAAGGATACATACTTTCGAGAAAAAAAATACAAGGATACATAAACAAACAAAAAAGTCAAAACATAAATAAATGTCAAATAGGACAGCGTTGGTTCGACTACTCCCATTTTCAAAAATTAAACAAGTTGAGCTCCCATCGAAAAGGCTTTGATTCTGATAATAATAATAATAATAATAACATTACAGCTAAAAAGGACAACGGCAACCAACATCTTGCATTTCCAAAAAAAAGGGTGTAAGCAACAATCTATTTTCTTCTAAACCCGTAAAGAAAGAGATGCATCAGAGCCACAATTTTCAGAGTGCACATGTTAACAGAGCTCATTAACGATTCCATATTTGACATCATTCTAGACCAACCACCTAAAAGTCCATACCTTTTAAAAATCATGCATCAATGTTATCTAGGGAAATCTAAAATGTCGGGAACATAATCACTATTTAAAAAGAAAATTACAAATATCACCCAAAACTGTGACATTTAACAACCCCGAAGTATACACACCCATGTGGACAATAGTGGTATAAACACCGAGACAGACATCTATCTGCAACTAATTTCAAGTTGGGTTTGTCATGAAAGGTGTAAATTTGAGGCCAGGTTACCCACATTCAACACGAAAAAACCGAACCAACCCGAAATATGAATTGACAGCTCTAATTGAGTGACACCAACAGGACATATGCATATATAGTAACACATATGACCTTCAACTCTTTCAGAAACGTAAAAGAAAGACTGGCAAAGACTAACGAACTGAAACCAAAAAGCTAAATGACATTAACAAATACAGAATCAAAACTCGAAACTGAAAATTTCCTCTCTTCATGCTTATCAACATTCAAGACTCAAATAACGTGCAAGAAAACCTAGAAAAGACTAACAAACCGAACGCAATGAGCTCTATGATATAGTAACAATTACAAAGACGAATTCTGAAACAGAATATTTTCTCTTCTCATGCTTATCCACATTCACGACTGAAAGTACACGACTCTCCCTAGACGTTCATAATGGTAACAAGCCCCGTGAAAACTTAAGTTTGTGATCCCCTCATGTTGACAACAACCACATTCAAGACCGTACGTATAAGACTCTCCCTAGACGTTCATAATGGTAACAATCCTTATGAAAACATAAGTTTGTCATCCTGACATGTTGGCAACATCAACCAGCATACACAATTAAATGTCGGAACGTCTTACCAGCTTACAATCTTTGTAAGTAGCTTGAAAAATAAAAACAAAACCAAATACAAGGGCAAAGAGAATTCAATCTTCATCGAACATAATCCAATTAAAATCATAGGAGAAATACAGGGTTGAGAATATTAGATCATAAAAAAACTATCTGACGAGAAACAAAACAAATTGGCTGAGTAAATGATATAACTCGGAACACAGGCTTATAGCAACAAGCAAATAGGTAAAATATAAGATCATGATATTCTATCTTCGAAGAATGTTTTATGGACTGACACCAAATTGACTCATATGTCACTAAATTTGTAAGCACATAATTATCAACAAAAAGAACCAAGCAGGTGCTGCACTTAAAATTTTGTTTATAAAATGATGTCAGAGAACAAACTCATTGAACTAATTATCTGTAATATTCGGTTGGTGTTACAAACAGAAGAAAGAAATTCACAAGTTGATGTTTTGATTTGTAAACTAAAAAGGCTATTGCTAAGTATTTTCCATCATTTGTTAGCTACCGGTGCGAACTAGCTTTACATTTAAACATAACTTTGCATTAAAATATATTTAACTAATAAAAAATTCTGAGTTATCTGGGACCAGTAATCCATGTCATATAGTTACCTCAACATTTTGCAGATTTGACTTCGAGAAAGATTGACTTATTTCTTCAAGGATGGACCGACCAGAATTCTCATAAATTAGTTGTGCATCAGGTTGACTATTTTCCCAAAACCTGCAATGTCGTTACGGTTAGTTACGGTTAGTTCCGGTTTAATCTGAAATTATAATCTTCCGCAAACAGAAAAGGAAGATCATACAATGCAGTAATTTTCTCAAATTCGGAAGACGCAAGCTAAATATCATCATCGGGTAGCGGGGACATAGTTAAAAGGAGCTTCAATGAGAAAAATTGATGGAAATAATCATATTAAAACATATAATTGATTAGATATGGAACTGCTAAGAACCAAATTTTGAAGCTCGGCCATGATTCCCAAGACGATAAATTCAAAAAACAGTCCAAATCTTTCACATACTGAACAACTCTTTGACAACTGAGCGCATGCAAGTTTGATCACGACGGTCATTTGCTAAACTGCAAGTACCTTAACCAATAAGAGTTCAGAGCCTAGTTATGAAGACCTATATCAATTCTATGTCCTACAACACAGTTATATGTTTCCAGAAAATGCAGGTCCCCATCGATAATTATTTACATATTCAGGACACAATAGAAATAACAACCCTGTATCAGTATCAAGTAGCTTAATATGTTAAAGATCAGTTGAACCAATGACGGTTCATATATGATAACCTTGGGCAAAGGTTGAAGACAAATATATACAACAATGGAAAAGTAAATGGGAAAAAAAAAATCAAATTGAAAGACACAAAAGGCAATGATAGGGACTTTGACTGTAATAACATGAATTCATATCCTGATTTTCAGTTTACTAAATAACAAAACCAACAAGAGAGTAAGCAAAATATCAAAGGCAAAGACCACATAAATGCCAGTACAGCAAGAGCCTACTAGCCAAGACAGTACTACTATAATTCTTGTGGCGCTTTTGCAAATCTAAATTACTTTTTCCATTATAATGGTTTATTTCTTACCCTCATCCAACACTAGAAATTTCTCTCGAACGCTCCAACTAAGATAAGGAATTCCCTAATAAGCTGTTAGAACTACAATACACACACACACACAGAGCTCAAGTCAGTGGGATGGAATTAAATAGATGTTCCCATAAATGGTAATCCCTTTGTACCAAAATGAGAGTTTTCTTTTCCATTTATGGAGAAATTAATGATACATTATTTAGGATTGAATTTTCTACCCTATAACTAAGTAAGTTATATTAGGAATATCATTGACAATTCATGCATAACTAACAAACCAAAAATAAAAGTAGGCACTCATTCTAGGACAAAAAATTTAAACCGAGTGTTCTCTTTTCCATTTGTGTAGAAATCAAGGATAAGTTCATTAGGATTGGATTGTCTACCTATTATCTAGCTTATATAAGGAATATTATTGATAATTCATGCATAAGTTAGGATTGGATTTTCTCCCCTATATCTAACTAATTTTGGGAATATTATTGATAATTCATGCGTAACTAACAAACCTAAAAAGAAAAATCGACACTCATTTTGAAACAGAGAATTTAGAGAAAGTGGGCACACATTATAACACATGAGGAGTACTTAAGTACATAATGCTTTGTAGATCTTGTTTGACTACATTCTCATTAGTTGAGCTCAAGTTCTCCAATATTAAAAACTCTATCAAAAGGATTGAAGATATTAAGTGTAAAGATAGACTTGAGTCAGACCGCGTAATTCTAAGAAGCATATCTTAACGACCTCTTGCATTATTTACTTCCAGAGTACAAGGTATCCTTCATGCATTCGGTTCTAGAGGCAGCAATAGGACCCGAACACCCAGTCACCCAAAATCTGACCAGCACTTCTTAGTATGCCCGGGTTGTGCATAACAGACCCAATTATTTGAAACCAACTTGGTCGGATTTGCCATTGAATGAAAAAACCGACCGGGTCAGGCAAACATGCACAGTTTCTAAGAATAACCCGACCTGAAAACAACCGGACCAAACCTCTGTCGGGGGGTCAGATACTCAGAAACTTGACCCAAACCCGAATTGTCAGCTCTAGCTCCTACAAAAATTTTAGAGAAAAAAAAAAAAAACTTGATAAGCTGCTAATACCATTCAAACTCATACTGGCCAAGTCGTTTGGATTTTACCAAAGATTTTCCCTAGATCTATAAATCACTACACTGTACGCATAACAAAGTCAATTATGTAGTGGAATTCTTGCATATCAAAAGTTGCAGAGCACGTAAGTGAAAAAAATAGACATGGCTATGCCTTAAACGGACAGTGAATTTCCAAAGTCAAAATGCTTTGCCAGAAATACGAAACTTTCTATATTCAGTATAATTACAAGAGTTAAGGAACAGGTGTACTAACCAAGTTAGAAATATGGGCCTAAACTCGGAAGCAAATATTCCCAGGATACAAGTCAGGAAAAATTACAATATACAGTCCTGCCATGAGTCCCAACAAGTTCTCTACAATGCTGTCGAAAAGATCCTGTCCACAAGCTCAAACTTCCTTCCATGAAAAATATGATGTAAATTTCCAACCACTGAAACAAAGCAAAAACAAAGCCCGGAGAAAGTTAGTTAGATGAAGATGATATTGTTTTGCTCAACGAACCAGATCGAAACAATCAGGACTATGCTAGTATGTAGAGATACATTTCCACAATTTAACTTCCCCAACATTGATTACACAAATAATGTCTAATAAACATACCTAATACTTGAATCCATTTTGAAATTTTCTCTTAAGATGGCCGCCAACAATTAAGGGCAGACATGTCAGTTCTGTGTGAGAGAATCTGTGGAACACCATGACCTGCAGGAACACCAACAAAGGTCATACCCTGGTGATAACTGGAGCTTAATTGCAAATGAAGTCACAAGTATGAAAAACAAAGCAAATGCAGAAACGCCAAGAAAATGTCACCTTGGATTGGAGTTCCCGCTGGTGGATTATTGGTAACAGAGTGTTGAAAACTTGTATTGTTTGATGGAGGTCTCTCAGGGTGTGGACGGAAGTAACCTGCCATGGCAAAATGATTTAATAAAAGATATCGTGAATGTCAAAAGGAAGTCACAATTGCAAAAAATAACAATACAAGGGCATTCCCTAAAACAGGCAGTCTAGAGCGATAAAATGAACCCGGCATTGGGAGAAGTAATCAGGAAATCATAGCCAGAAAAACCTTATAGTACGTGATTGTTAAGTAGAGTAAGTAATGCATACCCTCTTGGACAAAGGAAGGGCCAGAAGACGAGTGAGTTCTGCTGCCACTCATCCACACCCCACGCTGATTATCAGCACTCAATTCACTTGTAGGCATCTTCCATTGTTCGTCACTAACATATCGGTGGCGACCATCGGAATGGGATGTCAAAGAGTATGGGCGGGAATACGAATGCTGATTAAGCTGCTGAACTGTGGGTTTTGAATATGAGAACTGACTGGACGAAGGTTGAGATAGGGCAGGATGTGAAGGTCTTTGTCCAAAAGGTGCATTACCTGACTGAAATTGCTGGTTTGGTTGAGGTACTTGGGGTGTCATATACAAGTCGGTATTTCCATATTCTAACTGCCTTGAAGAACTAAAGCCAGAAGGATCTCTAGAACCATGGGAACCAGGTTGTACAAAGCATGGAGACTGCTGCTGAAACAGTTCACCTTTCACAGAGACATCCAAGTGACTTCCGTGAGGAGTATTTCCAACTATTTTAACAACTTGGTTACCCTGTAAAGAAAAAAAATAAGCTATAATAAATTATACACATACAAGCAGCCAGGCACAAACAAATGAAAAAGTAACAACAGTGAGATGACTTACACTAGGTGTACTACAATATTCTTGGGGCACTGGTGGTAGGTATGCCAATTGTGGTGAAGACTGCACTGCTGACTGTTGAGGTAGTAATGATTGGGTTGGTCCAGGAGGTTGAGGAACCATTGATGGAGGATGCCCAGAAGGCAATACGGGAGGTGGCGGCAAAGATGGAGGTGGCCCAGAGGGTGGTGCAGGAGGAGGCAGTGATGGAGGAGGCGGTGGAGGTGGTGAGGGAGACAGAGGAGGTGGTGGTGGCGGTGGTGAAGAAGGCAACGGTGGGGGAGGAGGAGGGGAATCGAGAGGCAGTGGTGGAGAACCCTCCAGGAAAGGTGGCAAGTGGGGAGAACTGGTTAAACCTGATTCCAGGATCTTATCTGAGCTGTTCTGTTGCAAATTGATATCAAAACCCATAGTGGATAAAGGTCTTTCATCCTTCAGGTGTCCAGATGCATCTTCCATTTCAAGCTCCCCATCCACATCTTCTAAGATACAATGACGCCTATCGTTTGACTCCCCTAAAGCATGGGCAGATTCCACAGGTGTTGCATCACCAGTTTCCTTACATGAACTGCTAGGAAGATCATCTTCTTCTTCATCGTCAAATACATGACAGGATAAAAAGCCAGGCAACTGAAATGTAGCATTACTGATGCAATCACCGAGAAATATGTCAGAAAATTTTATCATGAGTAAAAGAATACAATGATGAAAGTTAATGGAGCTAAGTTTGGATATGTTTGCACATCGATTATAATATACTAATATTTGAAGGGCTCAGAGAAATAAAGTGAAGCATATTATGTATAAAAAAAAATACAGAAAAAAAAATATAAACAGAACATCCAGAAGTTTGATTGTATTGAGAGTAAGCATGACATGTATACAGACCTCCCATACTCATCAACCAACATGCCTTCCATTTCTCTGATTGGATCATCAACAGCACGCTCAGCTCGTGATGGCCTTTTAAGAAAAAATCCAGCACTCGTATCATCATTTGAAACTCCAATGTCATCCATGTAGCGTCGAAGAAGAGACTCAGGCAATATCTTCCTTTCAAGCCATAACCGTAAAACCTGGTATGAAGAAACATATCAATATACCTACAGAACAAAATGGAGTTAACATAAAATTTAAAAAGGAAAATACCTTGAGACATTGGCGACGATTTTCACGTGTGCCAGCTCCAGGTGGAGCTGCAGCACCTAGAAGACGAGGCAGTGCTGCTTGAACTGCAGGGATGTATGAAGCTCCAGCAATGCCTAAACAAATATATATCGAAAGCCATAATACATCTCAAGTAAGGGAAAGAGAAGAGAGCACACAAATCATATTCATCACCGAATATCTACCTTTTTGATTATGAGAGCATTGTGTGATGGAATCCACAAGAAAGAATAAGTCCACCTTCCGATGAGAACTAGGCTCAGTTTCCAATTTCCGAATCAAAAGATCCACAACCTGCAAAAGATCATATATTTATAATTGGAAGACCATAGTAAAAGGCAAGAAACTCCCAAGACAACTAAACAAATCTCAACTTGACCTATAAGAAAGCTAATTTCAACTTTCTTTCTCTGCCTTAACATAGGCCTACTTCATATTTGAGTTTGAATCGACTCTTAATTCTCTAGACAAAGGGTTTCTCTCCTACTATCAAATTACACCAATATAACATATTACTTCAAAATTCCACAACTTCGGTTCAGCAAAAAAGTCTAAATTTGACAACAGCAAAATCCTAGCAAGTAGAAACTGGTCATAGACCAACACAATCCAAATAAAATACGATAGCCAGTAATAAAATACGTCTGAAGAAAGATATACATCCAGGAGCTGCAGAACTACGAAAATATAAGTCACACTCCTGTGTGTGAACCAGTTGAAAGAAAAGCATGCACGAAGAGACTATATAGCATAGCATACCTCATTGGCAATGCCATACTTGACACAATCAATGGCAAGACGAGTCGCACGTCCAATACTTTCTTTAGTCCTTGACAAAGTCTCTATCATCCCCTCAAAAGCATCCCGAGCAACAGCTGCTTCAGTACCACCACTTAATGAGCCCCTGTGCCCTGAACTGCCTCTTCTCTCCTCAACTTCCTCATAATCAATTTGGTTTTGTGATGAAGACTGCTGACCATGAGCTAAAGGAGTACCTAAAGTTGTGTGACTATAAGATCCATGCATATCTGTCTGCAGCACACTATCGGTCCCAGTCAGGAACGGCTGAAGTGCAGAAGATGGACTCGGACTACCTCCGTGCGGATCAGTGCCAGATATGAAGGCAGAATTAGGATTGGCAAGAGAAAAACTCTGTGAATGAGTCTGCTTTCTCTTTGCCTGGGCAACTGCAATAAGATCCTTCATGGACAAAACAGAATCCGAAATCCTTGAATCAAGCAATGAATTTGTTTTATCTTCCCTGTCAACTTCTTGTCTGCTATTAAGTTAAAAAGTTAATATATGCATGTCAATGAATGAATGAGGTTGGCAAAGAATTTGAGGCAGTTACAAGCCATACCTTTCACCAGAAAGAGAACTATTCTCCACTGAAACTTCAACCAAAGCAGTACTGCCATTCATCCGTGAATTAGACTTTGGCAGTGTTTTTGATCTTTCTATTGAAGATGCTGACTTGTTTCTTTGGAGTAAAACTTGATTATGAGATGAGTTGATGTTTTCATAGACAGTTTCAGAACCCTTACCAGACCCACCCTGGGCCTTTTTTGGAGTACTAGAACTGTATACTTTTGCAGCTGGTTTCATGACTTTTTGTTGCTCTACTGCTGGCTTCAAAGGAGGTGAAGTGATAACAGGTTTGGCAACCCTGGATTGATTAGATTCAAATTTTGCAGGACTGGCAGAAATGTGAGCAGCTGTTCCCTTCTTAGGCTTCTTCTCTAAGGCTTTCGGCTGGCTAGATGGCAGAGATTCTTTACGAATTCCAGAAGATGGCTCTTTTGGAAGTTTATCCTCCAGTGCACTATCATCTCTAATACTCTGAGGAGGATCTTGGTAATTCTCTTGCTTGGGCTTCTTCTCTAAAGCATGCGACTGGCTAGATGGCAGAGACTGTTTACGAATTCCAGAAGATGGCTCTTTGGGAAGTTTATCCTCCAGTGCACTATCATCTCTGATACTCTGAGGATGATCTTGGTAATTCTCTTGCTTGGGCTTCTTCTCAAAAGCTTGCGACTGGCTGGATGGCAGAGATTCTTTACGAATTCCGGAAGATAGCTCTTTTGGAAGTTTATCCTCCAGTGCATTATCATCTCCGATACTCTGTGGATGATCTTGGAAATTCTCTTGCTTGGACTCTGCAACCTTAAGGGTATCCAGAACTGCTGAAGGTGCAACATTTCGAGCAGATCCTCCATGAATTGGAGTTTTGGAAATTCCATCATCCTCATCATTGTCATAGAGACGAACAGCTCTGCGTTTCTTGTGAGACTGAATGCCCAAACCTCTATTAGAACACGGCACATCAGGCTTAAGTACCGGAGAATTTTTTTCAGTTTTATCATCAGAAATAGGAATTGGAGAATCACGCATAGCCTCCGGCTCTCGGCGGTGACGCTTTAACAGAGGAAGCACAGTTTCATCATCAGGAACTTTCGATTCAACCATTTCTGTTTGTGTTCTCGATGCCAAATGTTTTTCTGCTTTAACACGAGATGCTGATCTTTTGATATTTGAATGTTTGGCTGACGTGTCCTCGACAACATTAGAACTAGGATGAACAGTTTTAACACTTTCCGGACGTAACCGCTTGGAGGCATCATCCCCAGAATCAACACGCTTCAACTTCTTAGCAGGATGAGAGATTTCATTAGTTCCGACATTACGCCTTCCGAGTTGAACATTCTTTTCTCTACCAGACTGCTGACCCTTGGCCTGCACCATAGAACTGGCAATGTTTTGCACGTCATCGGCAGTATTGGATCTCTTTTTGTTTTTGAGCTGGTCTTTTACCCTTCTGGAAGGGTCTGGAGACAAATTCTTCGTACTATCACCAGATGCAATTTTTCTTTTCATTCCATCTTTCAAATGGCCACCAGATTCAGGGACATCACATCTATCAGTGCTACCATCTTTCAAAGATGTAACATCTGAATTGCTAACCTCGCGTCTCCTCTTTGATTCAATAATCATCTTCTTTGACTTCTGACCATTTAGTAGCGCATTTTGCCCACCACCTGCCTTTTTAGCACGATGTGGAACTCTAGCAGACGCAGAACTATCCTTTTTACCATCCCCCATATCACTAGAGGAATCATCTTCAGAATCAGATACACGATTCTTCGGCCTAGAATTCAAGCCTTTTCTAGCAGTCATCACCTTTGAGCGATTCATGCAAATATCATCATCATCTTTATCGCTTGATACATTTTCCTTTTGGTGAGAAGGATTCTCTGGTGTTTTTATCAATGATGCCTCCCTCTTTGCATGTGCGCCATCAGACACTATATGATTTTTCCCAGCAGTTAACTCCATAGTTAAACCATCACTTGCATGGCCAGAGGTAGATGGCTTGATATCCAGACTGTCAGTTTCAGTTTCACCTAGTTTGTTTGAGCAGCTCCCCAAACCCAATCCAGAGTCAAAGCTTTCAGTCACTCCATTCACTCCAACTGTACTAATCTCATCCTTGTTTGTGTCATGATTTATCCCATCAACATTTGACTCCTTATTACATCGGATTGTCGATCCTTCAGTATCTTGCCTCAAGCCAGTTGAATTCTTTTGCTCCAACTCTTCAAATGCTTCAGATATTTCCTCTGTAGCTTCCTTAAAGTATTTTGGTAGTTTACTCTGACGCCTACACCTACTTAACAATTTAGTCTTCGACTCACTAGTGAACGCCTGAATATCAACTGGAGCGACAAAACCTCTGTGAAGGTGAAAGATAAACAGGAAAACTAAATAAGAATAGAATAAATTACAGTCAAATCAATTTATCCACAAAAAGAACAAGCATGAAACTTCAAAGAATCATAAACTAGTTCTCCTATGTTGCATAGTACCCTAACTATTTCAATAAAATCAGCAGAAATTTTTTATGAAGCATTACAATTTCAACTTTCACAAAACTACCAAAATAGATGCATGGCAATAACAAAACATATAAAAAAACATATTCACTACACCCTAAATATAGGGGTTGTAAGACACTGCAAAGCCAACACACCTCAGGTTAGCTCTGGAATGTGGTCCACAAAATTGGAAGGATAGCACTAGCATAAAAAAAATAACATATGAAAGCAGGCCACCCAAAATCTAGTTGTAGTGGAAAACCATTACAAATTTGAAGATAAACAGACACACAAGCACATAGTTTAGTGAAGAACGACAAAACATATATGGGAGCCACCACAACATAATTCCCATCAAACGTAACCTCTCACAACTAGAATATCCAAAAGCATTGTAAACCAAGTTATTAAGAAATACCGAGGGGGGTACTAGAGATAATTGTCCAATTTTCCAGGCAGCATCACAAGTAGATGCAGTCGTTTACTATGTCTAACAAACAATACCAACAAATCATTGTTAAATGCACTATAGCTAGCTTAGCTCCCAGCAAAGGTTGCCTTTTCACCTTTAAAAGTATTCTGCATGTATGATGTATCTATATCTTGTACAAATTTGCACCCTTCTTTGACTACAAACAGCATGTGAAAAATAAATAGTATTTTATTCTGAAGTTCATATGGCCCACCGAAGTCATTCTGCATGCACACACAAACAATTAGTGACAGAATCATACACTTACATTTCTTTTGTCCCAAAGAATTCGACAAAATATTTCTTGGGGTCAGGTGGTTGCTGCCAATCTTCGGGCTTGCTTATCTGAAAATAAAAATTTGAGAAACTCTACCTCAAATACTATACAAACACCCTAGAATCTTACATGCCTACAAGAGTACATGAACAACTTTGGAAACAAAACGCCGTAGAACAGATTGCATTTATATATGAGTTAATGCAATCCCTTCAAACATAAACTACTCATATTACAAATGATCCGACCATGCTCTATATGGAAAAAGGCAAGATAAATTCCTAAAATATATGTTATACTGTCAACTGTTTACATCCCAATTAGAAATATAGCACGTCAAGTATATTGACCAAAATGCAATGAATAAGGTAACAGACACATTCAGCAGAATCAGAAACATTAAATGGTTGTTTTATGCCATTCAAATTGGGAATCGGAATCGGAATCGGGAGTCAAAACGGAAGATTCATGCAAAAGCACACAAAACTTTTAGACAGATTCATATGATAAATCATGAATGTATAAAGTAATAACAGAAAAAAAAATAAAGATTAAACTAAAGCAAACAACTAAAAAAGTCAAAAATAATAATTATGGTTTCAAAACAGGTTGAGACAGATTTGACCCGATCTAGTACAACTGGCCTCTTATGACCTAGCATATGTGAATCGGCCAAATCGGGAGAAATCGGCTAGATTGGGTGATTCTCTCCCAATTCCAATCCATGGGAGATTCAGTAGTGATTTTCAATCATCTCAAATCAGCTAAATCAAATCGCGAATTGGAGATTCTAACAACCATTTAAATCCTCAAATATTAACTTCAAAATTGAATATATAATCAATGAAAACGGTCCACGTCACACACCCAAACAAACTTAACTACCAAAATACAAGAACGCAAATCAATGCAAGCGTTAAAATACCGAAGAAAAATAGGAGCCAGAATCAAGCTAAACAAAACAGTTATTAAGCTCAGGGCATATCAAATTTTGAATTCTTGCTTAATAAACACCAGTGTTATAATGACAAGGTAAGAGAGTGGGGGACATAATCTACAGGAAACAAAGATACCAAGCGTCATAGAATAACTAAACGACAAAAATAATGCAAAGAATTTACTTCTATATTTATAATGAGATCCAACTCACAAGCAGAAGGAAGAAATAAAGTTACATGTAATAACTCATTGATTTATATTACAGGAATTTGTACATACACCCTAAGTTCCAACTCAACCTCCCACCAAGACTTACATCACAACATCTCCCCTACTCTGTCACATCAACAATATTAACCAGCAGAACCATTTCATATGTTTAGTAATCTACTGTATCCTTAACTCATACAAAAACTGGAAACAAAATTTGTGCGATATGAAAAGAGATCTTGTAGAGCCGCTGATACTAGAAAACATCTCTTCCGTATATTCAAATTCACTAGTCGGATTTGAGTCAACAGTGCATCCTTATGCTCAAAATGATGAATTAGTTGATATGGATGCAAAAAGCAAGATAAGCAACATCAACAGTTTCGCATGGTAGCCTAAATAATTAAACAGATGAGCTGTTTCATATATGTAAGTTTAACCTAACTCATGAAGATGGAAACTTAAGCAGCTAAAATAGAATGCCTAACAAATAGGTCAGTAAATTTTCAACAACGTAAAGTAAATCTAGTTTCAGAGGCATGGCAAGCAACCAAAACTGAACCATGCGTTGATTCATAAAACATCTGAACAAAATTGAACTAATTTATTATACCCATCTCAGCACAAATTCAATATATATAAACCCTAATTCCAAATCAAAACACAGTCGGCAGATACACAACAAAATTATACACGAAAACTCGAAATTCAACAATGAAACGAATCATATAGATGAACCAAACGCAGACCTTAGCGGGCCAAAATGGGAAACCCTTGACTTTAGCTAAGACGAGATCGCCCAGACTCAAGCCACTCTTGTCCTCATCTTTCTTCGCTCCCCTTTTACGCCCTGGAGCCATGGCGTGAACGATGCAAAAACCCTAACTCCAATGATCGACCCGAATCTAGCAAATTCCAAAACCCTAAGATATTTTCACGAACCTCAAGTGTGGAATCTCGCCGGATAATTCGCCGCCGGAGGCAGTTCCGGCGTGGGAGGCACTACGGCATCGAACAAACGCCAGAGAAGAGAGCGATTGGTGCTTCGAATTTTTCGGATTCTGAGAGAGACGAAAAATCGAAACAGTGTTCTGTGAAGTGCTTCGAAGAGAGAGAGAGAGAGAGAGAGAGAGAGAGGCTTTGTGGTTTGCTTGGAGGTGAGTTTGGTAAAAATTTTGGGGATATTTGTTTTTGGTTTTGTCGGAGATTTTATTATAAGTAGCAAAAATTAACAATTTTGTTAATAATATAGTTATTTTAAAAAATATTTTTGCAATTTTATAATATTAGATATGTCAATTCGAGTTTCGGGTATTTCGTCGAGTTTTTTGATTCTTCGTGTTGGAATAGCTTAATCCAAATCTGACTCAAAGGAGATTTGCATGTAAACTATCCAAGTTTGTATGAACTTTCCCGACACAGTTCGCATTTTCTTGGACTAGATTTTATTAAAGCTGATAAATGTATATTTTAATCATTTTTGCTTCAATAACACACGTTGGGACAAAAACTAATATATATGTCATTGAAACTTCTCATTGTCTGGGGGAACTCAACATCAATTAGATATTCGTATAATTTCGAACTGAGGCAAGATGAAATTTAGTTTATGTTCGTAAACTAAAATGTTAGGGTTTTCTCCCTCACTTTTTTTCTCATGGGAATATAGGCCATTTTGGTAACTTTTGCACTAATAAACATGTTAGGACAATATGAGTAATGGATGCATACAAGACAATTAATTACCATTTATTACATAAATAAGACATCACACGGCTCATCAAGTTATTAAACCTTGTGAATCACAATACATCCAAATCTCACTCGTAAATGATAAACTTTATGTGTTGGTCAGACAAAAATAAATCAACTCATAAGTCTTAATAAACATGATGGAACAAATGATTGACATTTATTTTAGATGAATGGTACATGCAGAGAGTATCGATGGTCTCAACACAGAATAATCTCACGATTAATGACAAAACTCCAATCCTACTCATAAATTATTAACTTTATGTGTTGGATGAGATGATAATAAACTTGTTTTTAAGTTTAGTTTTATATAACACGACGGGTCAAATAATTACCATATACCCTGCAAATAGCATTGATAACCGAGTTCAATTTTAAAGAGTTGGACATCCAAAATCCAACATCAAAACGGCGTGGGTGAGATTTCAGGTTTTTCATGCAAATTAAGTGAGTTAGCCAACCAGACTTGAAATTGTGTTGATGTATCCAACGCTATGTGAATTGAGTTTCTAATGTCCATAAATTCGGATCTATAAAGTCAATTTTGAATGTCCCGCCAAATAAGAGAACTCTTCTCAATTACAATAGAAGATCATCATCTTGATAGTTGCATAAAGGTTAGGGTTTCCTTGCTTTGCTCGTGGGGTCCGAGTCAATATAAATTTTAGGATCATTTGAGCTTAAATAAGCAAACGATATATGTATATATATATCAAACAATATAATATGTGACATCTGGACAAATAATCAACATCTACTTTGAAGCAAATGACCACTTCATGAGCTATGTTAAACGCGAACAAACGAAAAAATACCATCTATTTTGAATGGATCAATACGTTACCAAAACCTTAGAGCTCTTAAAAACTCTGAAGTTAATGCACCCCTTTCGATGACTTTGGATTATCAACCACTTTCACGTCGTAAGCAGTGAAATATTTAGGCAAATTTTGCATCATCAATTGGAACCCACGGTAAACAAAGAAATGAAGTATGAAAAAATCAATGTAGCGACATTATTACCTTATTTGTTAATATTCAAAATATTTGAGAACTTATATAGAGACTCACACTAGTGAGAACCAAACTCAACCGGGCCAAAAACTTATAATGTAAACCTGACCCGAAAACTGTTTGGGTTAAGGTATGCAAAAGTCAGGTCGGGTGTCCGCGAGGCCCAAAGACGCTAATTTCGTGTTACAACACGATTTGCCAGCTTGAGAGACCGATGAAAGAGAATACATAATCAAAAATAATTTCGTGTTACAACACGAATTGCCAGCTTGAGAGACAGATGAAATAGAAACATAGTCGAACAATGCTGAAAAAACTATATAAATATAACATGATGTGCAACATGTATACCAATCCTACTTATCTACATGATGACTGGCACACACACATTTCACAAAATTAAGAGGGGAAAATGATAAATGATGAGAATTTCCCAATTATACATCCAATACCAACGCATCTCAGAAAGTAAAGGAAATCAGATGCGCGACATTAATTTATAACTTCAATGAAATTAGCAAGAAAGTTTCGAACCTGACAAAAGCATTACCCTCTTAGACTATTTTGAACTTTTGTCTTTGCCTTCATTGCTTTCGCTGCTAATGGCATCAGCTACGAGAGACGTTGGCCTTTGATCAATAACCTCATCAATTATCCCGAACTCTTTCGCCTCTTGTGGAGTCATAAAGTAATCTCTATCCATGTTCTTCTGAATGACCTCTATTGACTGCCCGGTGTGCTTAGCGTACAAGCCATTCAGTGTATCCCAGATCCGAACAATCTCCTTTGTGTGGATCGCAATATCCTTTGCCTGTCCGCTGTATCCACCAGAAGGTTGGTGAATCATGATGGTTGCATTTGGAAGTGCCCTTCTCTCACCCTTAGCACCGGCAGCCAAGAGAAGAGATCCCATTGACGCAGCTTGACCCAAACAAATGGTATTAACGGGAGACCGAATGTACTGCATGGTATCATAAATAGCTAGACCTGAATACAAGCAAACATTATTTTCAGGGTAATCATTTAACTTCACGAAAACGAGTTGTTATAAAAGCATCTCTACATAAGATTATCAAATGAAGACACGAATGTTCAGTTTAGAGGACTAAATAATTTTAAAAATTAAAACTATATGAGAATTCAACTTGTTTTATATAAACCCTCCAAGAGCTATTGTTATGACTGCACCATAGGTAAACAATAAATCAAACTAAATAACTTATCTATAAAAGCCAGATACGAATTCAGGACTTGCAAATCAACTTAGAAATGTGAAATAAATTAGATTTGGTTGTATGGCTTTAATTTTCAAAAATAAAAGTAGCTTATGGCAGCAGTAACTGCTCCCTATAGAGATGAGCAAATGAGAGAGGAAAAAAAAAAAAAAAACAATTTCCAAAGAGGAACAACCATCAAGAAACTACATGACACATGATCATAGACATGTATATGACAAAATCCCAAGAAGGAAGAATTAAAGAAGGAACCTCGGCAAATTCAACTGCTGATGTAACGCGATTTCTTGAACTCAGTTACAAATTTTCCAAAGTCCAGTAGCTCATTGCAACAGAAATTGCTCAACGTAAATATGTGCAAGATGGCATCCTATTAAACAGCTAATGAAAAACAAAAATAGGCAATTCAAACAGCTAAGAAAATGTTATTCTAGTCACAATGTTTCAACATCCCAGTACCTGATGCCTGCGGTATTGGACTATTGGTTCCACTCGGAGGGGAACAAAAAAAAAAAACTAATGGATATCCAATCACACATTATGCAAGAAGTAAACCCTTAAGCATTAAAGTGAAGCACAACTGGGCAAATTAGAAACCCAATGAATCAGAAGCCGATTGCTTCAATAATGGCACATCAAATGAATTCCCATTAAAAAGATCAACTATCAAGAAAATAGGGTCCCCGGACCTCAGCCCAATGGTTTAAGCTAAAGGTTTTAGCCCACCCAACTCATGTATGCGCAGTATTTTCGTAATTTTCATTTGTGGCTACTATATGATATTTAGGAGCAGCTTGAGGTGTGTATGCAATTTTGGATGTTCAATGAAAATGTGAATCTTCAATCTCTCTAATCTCAGTCTCTTCTTCTAATAGTCCCAATCTTATTCTCTTCTTCTAAATTCCATCTAAATCCTATTTCTATCTCACTTAAAACTGCATCACCATCTATATCTATTTCTGTCCTCAATTTGCTCTGTTTTTAGTTCCATCACAGTTTGGATCCTATTACAAAAAGCAAGATTGGCACCTGCACATACTAATTACCAAGAAGCAAACCCTTAAAGAATCAATTAAGTGAACAAAATAGAAACCAAGTGAATACTAACTTCACCCATAGAATCAGAGAATGCTGATCATTGCAATTATGCCTCAACAAACCAATTCCCAAGAACAGCCATCAAGATACTACATCAACAATCACAATAACATGCAATATGCAAAACCATCCAAATTCAAGTGAAGCATTGATGGGAAAAATAGAAAACGGTTGAATAATGATTTCACTAACAAAATTTCGAAATCAGTGCTGTGCCTGGCTTCATGGGGTCTAAAAGTCAAACTTTCATGTAAATCATAGATTTTTATGACATAGCTGTCACATAAACTTTCCAGCTGAGTGTGTTGCTTTATATCCTGTAATTGTAGTTAATGTAGGCATTCTGATTTCGATGTATTAAAAGAGACCTCTGGAGGTTTTGGGCTCTTTTTTAGTAATGAAACAGGGAGGGGTGTGAGTGTTTGTATGTTGATTGTGTGAAGTGGCTTAGCCATTGTGGTAAATTGAGCTACAAGCAGTGACCAGAGAAGTTGAGAATCGCAACAATGCCTCAATAAATCAATTCCCATTTAAGAACAACCATAAAATAAAAAACTAAATCAACAATCACAATCATGAGCAACATCATAAACATTCAGCTAAAGAAGCGCACAAATTCCCAAAACAGAAACCAAATAAGCTCCAAAACTCAACAAAATAGATACCTGCGGTGACGGCGCCTCCAGGGGAGTTGAGATACATGTGGATAGGCTTCGACGGGTTCTCAGATTCGAGAAACAAGAGCTGAGCCACCACAACATGAGCCGTATCATCCGATATCGGACCGTTGATGCACACAATTCGCTCCTTGAGAAGTCGAGAGAAAATGTCGTAGGCACGCTCGCCTCTGGACGAGTGCTCGATCACCATAGGAATCAAACTGTACTGTCGAGCTCGAACCGAGGCAGCGATTGGGTTGCTGCCGTCTTCGATCGACCGCAGAGCCTTCCTCGCCAAGAATCTGGAGCTCGAAATTATGCCTCTCATGGCTCGGATTGGAGATTCTGCGAGATTTTGATTTCTAGGGTTTCTGGGCAGACCGAGGAAGTGAAAAATTGGTAGGGTTTATGAGTTTTTCCAGATCTGGAAATGCGAAACTGTGAGGAGCAAGAGAATTGAGTTTTCTTGTGGGCTGGGCTTTGTACTTACAAAAAGCCCATTCTCTATGATAATGGGCCTCTTATATTTTTTTTTCATAAAAAAAAGAAAGTAAAATGTGTATAGTTGCAACTTAATCAAGCTAATGACGTGATGACACCTCATTAAATTTCACTTATACCCACTCAAATGAATTTATGGGAGTGGAACAACCCGTCCGGATACATAATTTTAAATGAGATGTCATCAACTCGTTAGTGCAACTGATATAAAGTTATATAAGTCAAAAAATGCTCATATTACTAAAAAAAAAATATTTAACTTAAGCTGACAATTCAAATTTTGGTCTGACATGAGTTTTACAATTCTCGAGTGGAAAACACGCAACTCGGGTCCAAAAGGGGGTGTGTGTTTATCAACTCTGAGTTGCGGGATGGACTCAAACTTCACATGTAAAATGAACAGATTTGTCTTCCCAAACAAAAAATTCCTCAAAAACCATTTGATCAGAATCTCTGAGGCATCCAATATCCAAACGGACAAAAATCGAATCCAATCCGATCAATTTTAGGTCGAATTGCATTGGGACACATCGTTTAATATGATCAGAATGATATAATATCCAACATCATTCAATGCCTCTTCTGTATATGAGTTGATATGTCCAACAAGAGTGAGGTTTCAAAAGAATTATTGATCCGAACTAAATCGAAGTTTAGTCCATTCATTTTATGTGATTCGAACCTAAAAATATGTACATGAACCAACCTGGAAAAATTTAGTCGGCTCCAAAGACTTGTATCAAATTTTGGGTTGCTATTACAGTTTCGAATAGAAACATTTTTATGGGCAGATAGTTTTGCACTAAAATGGTCACAAAGTATAAAATCCATTAAATAATAGTTTACAATTTATCAATGGACGAAAACTAATAGCAAGCATAAAGCATTGAAAAATAAAACAGCATGATATTAAAGAACCAACACAGTTTTCTAAAATGATTCAAGCAAATAAAATCGGATGATAATAAAATCAACTACAAGTCGGGTATTGCGGAACAAAAAAACACAGAAAGAGTATCAAAACTGTCGTACGAACACGATAATAGTAAAGCAAACATAAACATAAGAACAATACAAAGCAATTAAAACAGAGAAGTGCCCTTGCCCTTCTTGTCTCCACCAATTTCAAAATGCTTGCATCTCTGTTAACACAATAAGTCAAAAGTAAGTAATGTACTACAAGTTATCGTTAAGAAAATATGAGAAAGTGCTTTAGATGAGAACCTTAATCGGGTGCTGGGACATGTGCTTGCAACTCTGGCACTGTAGCCTCAACACGATCTTCTTGGTAGTCTTGGCCTGTTCAGAGAAACATCAAGATCACATGTTAGATCTCAGAAAGACTTCAAATCGAACTTATGAATTGGGACAATGGTGTTTAACCAGAACACCAACAAGTAATTTTGTGGAATCAAAATGCATGAAAGAGAATACATTAACTTTGGGGTCAAGTGTGGTTTATGAACATGTGCCATTTGCGGGACGAGACGGGACCGGATTAGGGCTTTTAGACCCTACAACCAAATTGCTAACTCTACAAGACAAAATGGATGTGAAAGTGTTACCTTCTTGTGGAAGACGGGTTTGGTCTGACCACCATAACCAGACTGTTTGCGATCGTAACGTCGCTTCCCTTGAGCAGCAAGGCTGTCTTTTCCTTTCTTGTACTGAGTAACCTTGTGCAAAGTGTGTTTCTTGCACTCCTTGCTCTTGCAGTAGGTCTTCTTTGTCTTAGGAACGTTCACCTACAAAACCAACAAATTATTGAGTTCAACATTTCAACAAACTAAAAAAATACATTCCCGTGACCACTAAATTTTCAGGCCCAACATATTCAGTTCTGTGATTTCAAGATTTCATGAAATCATAACATAAGTAGAATAGAATAGACTATCATAATAACTCTAAATGGAAGTCATAAACCAAAGCTAAACTAAACCTCCACAAACTACTCAAGCTGTCCAGTCCATTTGGCTATCAAAAGTATGGTTTATTTCCCTATCATATTTGAAACACGAAAGTACTTCAGATCACCTAAATCTACCGTACTGAACCTGTAACAAAGCATAAAAATTACAGAACTAGTATGAGGAACAATATTCTCATCAAAACAGCTTCAGATATTATAAAATCTAAAAAAAACTAAGTAGATAAGTAGATGACATCTAGATTTCATTAGCCTATGAATACAATCAAATAGAATGAAACAAATCAAAGGAGCATCACAAACTAGATGCTAATTACAGTTCCATGAACTGTTCAAGCTGTCCACATACCACAAAACTCAAACAACAGTACATATTCACATTTTCAGGCCATCACAATTCTCGACCTTAAAACCATCTAAATAAACTGTTCAACCCTAGGTGTTGACCAATCACAGAACCAACATAAGAAACAATATTTCAACCAATAAACCCCAGTTAGTTCAAGAAAAATTAGGCCTTCATGTACTATTCAGTCTGTCCACGGAGCTCATAAATCAAATTTAAGTTCATATGTTGAATTTTCAGACTAAAGTACATTATTCTAACAACTTCAAATCATCTAAAATAGACTTTAAGTATTTTATATATTAAGTAAGTGACTACTAGAACTTAAAACGTATAGAAACAGCCAAATATAAAGAAGTTCATTAGTATAATCTAAACTACACCTCTTTGAGCTATTCAAGCTGTCCACTCACTTCGAAAATCAAAATACACTTAGTATTCACATTTCCACATCAAGGTTCATGATTCTCAAAACTAGAAATCAAGTAAATAAACGGTTCGAAACCTAAATTCATGCACAAAACTAATTTGAAGAACAGTATTTCCTACAAATCAACCTCAGATGCCTTACAACATTACAATATTGAAACGGACGAGGTACAATATCAAACACGCCATACACAAATCATTACAGAAATGCACAAATTAAAGAACAGATTCAACAAATTGGGATCAGATAAGGCATAATCGAGCAAAATAATTCGCTTACCATGGTGACTGAGGCCTCGCCGAGTTCGGAGGAAGAAGAAGAAACCCTAGAATTTGAGAGCAAGCGCATCTATAACTGGTCTTCATCTGGCTTTTATATGGAGAAAGCTAAGGCTAGGGCTTCATTTTCTCGGTCGTCAATTGGGCCAGGACATGAAATTGGGCCGGGAAAGATAAAATAAAGCCCGATAAAGTTTCAGCCCATTATAATATTTGGTTCGCTCCAATCAGAACCAATTAATTTCGGTTCGGTTTTTCATTTTCCTTTTTATTAGAAAAATGTTCATAGACGTATTTATTACTTATTTTCATAATAAAACATAGTACATGAATTTTTTTGTTACAAGCGACGGACAATATGCTTGTAAAGGCCAATATTTCTCACCTCCTAGTGGAGGCGTCACCTTATAAGTTGTTGGTTCTCATTAAATTCATAAATCCCCTCGTATAGTTGACAAGAAACTCGAAAATTAAACCTAAAACTTTAAAGGAAATCCAAAACGCATCAACGTTTGGCCCAACATGCCTTGGTAGTACACAAATTTTATATTACAATGCTACACATTATTCACTTTTGATGTTGTTATTCTTGCGCCGAATGTGAACTTAAGTATTACGCATTGGTATTCACTTAATGCGAGTTCTCATTCATAATGCTCTGGTCATTTTTTTTTTACTTTGAAATATCAACTTTCAATTAGGGACAATAGTAATGGTACAAGCAAACATAAAAAGCATCCAAACTAAAGATCTAACCAAACTAAACGAACAACCAACCAAAACAAAACTAAACCTAACCAAACTAAACTGAAAGGAAAATCGAACCTTGAAACTTGTCCCAGAAAATCGAATCCATACCGCAGTGAGTAAACTCATTTGAACTGAGTGTTACCCAATTAACCGGCACTAGGCAAGCCCTTCCCCCAGTGTGTCCTGCCATATCCGTACCACACTCTGGACCCAAGATGAGCCGAATCTTTCTAAAAGTCAAACTAAAGGCACTGACACCAGAAGCATCATCTTCGATCTGAATCAAGTGAGCTACTCCTTCGACTCACTATGGCATAACGCTCCGCATAAAACAACTGAAAATCCAAACTTGCCTTCATCACAAGAACTTCAAAATCTCACGTCCTAATGAGAAAACTCAATTTTCTCAGAAAGATTTGAGTTTATTCAATAAGAGAATATTAGACCACCGCCGATCAAAAACTGGCGGTGGTTAAAAAAAAAATTGTAGACAAAGAACTATTCAAAATATAAATATGCTTAATATTTTATTCTTTGGTCATTTTAATTTTAATTTTGTGTACTTTTTTTTATAGATTCATATCTTGATAGGTTCTCTAGATTAGTCCGAGTGGAGTCTTGTGCACCTTTTGGATGGATCCATATTTGAATGAGATAAATTATTACAATCTCGTTCATTCAAACTAGAGTCTACTGTACTAGATTGAAGTGATCCGAGTTAAAATGTGAAAATCACAAATAATTTCAATTGAAGCCTTGTGTTCTTTATTAGAATTATCTAATCCACAAAAAAGAGAATGTTCGATCCGAAAATACAATTGAACATCTATCTGCCAACGATTAAATGGAAAACAACGTGTCAATATCTTGTACTTGTATAAATAAAGTTAACGATATCAGCACTCATCAATTAAAAACATCCATAAAATAATTGTTCTACAAAATTACAATAAAATATCTTGTTGTTGATATTCCATAGATTGTGTTTAGTTTGATCCAAGCAAAATTGACTTAAACTATTCTTGTTTTATGTTGATTTTTGGAATACTAAATTTATTAAAATAATATGGCACTAGTGATTAATTGGACCAATTCAATTCCCTTATTCCATTAGAACAGTGAAGCTCCAATGTCCAAGTGGAGCAATCATTGCACTTCTTTATGATGTAGAGTTTGGTGATAATTAATTATAATAAATCCATTAATAAAATCCATGTTTCACCAAGTTCTTGAAATTATATTGTAGTACATTTGTACAATCATTAAAGTTTAGTGATAACTTATTATAAGAAGGGTTTAATGTGTATCGGTTAACTGATATAAATTTATATAAGTTAAATCAATAAGGTGATGATATTTTATTTAAAATCATAGATCCGGACAGGTCGCTCCGCTCCCACAAATTCACTTGGGTGGGTATAAGTGATTTTAAATGAGATGTCATCACCTCATTGGCTTCTCAAATTGCAACTGATATATATTTTACCCTTATAATAAAATCCATTAAATATCTCCAAAAACTTGTAATAAAAAATGGCTATTGATTAACTTTTACACAACATCTAAAAATAAAGATATCAACGACATAAAAATGATTTAATCAGCTATTTTTTTTTTATAAGATATGTGACAACATATTTATAAAAACCAATGTTTCTCATTCTCTATCCTGGTAGTTGTTAGAGATATTCTCTAGAATTTGGTTGGTAATTTAGATCTGAATCCTCGTACTTTCAAAACCAATCCGGCTTAAAAGTCATTTTGATCCGACCAATTTGAGTTAGATTGGATAAGTTTAAGTGTTTAACCCTATAAAACTAGTAGCATAAGACGAGATTAGACGAATACACACTTACACTAAAATTCAAAACTCCAAACAAATTTTGATCCTATCCAAACCCCTATCAAATCAACTTCAAATTGATTTGTATCAATCTGATTTTGAACATATCGATAGTAAGAAATTTAAGTTGTCAGCTCCAATACACGGGTTAAAATTGCAATGAAAAAAATGTCTTCCATATGCCATTTGACTATGTGATTGTGTGGATAATGTGTTTCAGCTGCCAATTTATTGTTTTTGGACGCACCAGCTGGGGTTGGATTTTCCTACACCAACTCAACTCTCAACATTACTCATGGAGATAACATTACAGGTTTGTTTGCTGTTTGCATAGCCTTAATTGTATTGTACTTATTTGTACATAGTCTATTATTCATTGAAAAATGTCATTTTTCACGTTAGTGTTGACCATTCAAATTTTGAGTAATCGACACCTGTTATGTGAAAGGTTCGAATCTGGTTGCAAATTTTACATAGAAATGCATGGGTTAGGTTGACAGGTTGTCTAACCTGATCTGCGACCTTTTTCATCGTAAACCCAATCATACTTGAAAGTTAACCGATATAGTTTACACTACCAAACCCCCAAAACACAAGTTAGTGAGGGTTGATATTCATGTTGCCAACTCCATACCCGTAGAGATGATAATTCGGATTTTGGACCACGAGGCAGGACGGGTATTACAAGTAAATTATGCGAGTTTGTGCGGGTTTGACCAAACCAATCCGAAATTGCAAGTTGGGTAACGAATGCCCACGGGCTCATATTCAAAGTGTGAACTCTAATTTCACTGCTGTGATCGAACATAGAACTTTCAGTTTGGACCTAAACACGCGGGCAACTAAAATCCAACCCAAAAATTATAATTTCAGGTTTCATTACATGTACTACACAATGGGTTGGGTCCGGTTGGGCAACATTTTACACGTAGAATCCAACTCCACCTTGTGACTCGAACCCAAACTAAACCACACTTATTTCGGGTTGAGACAATGTGTAGATCTAAACATATAATTATGTTATATTAATTATTTGTTTCTTGGAATCTTCAGCTCATGATTCACACACATTTCTTGTGAATTGGTTCAAGAGGTTCCCACAATACTCATCGAATGAGTTTTACATTGCTGGAGAGAGCTATGCAGGTAGTTTCAAAACTAAATTAAAACTATGTATTTTTTATATGTTGTAATTGCACAAAGCTACGTCGTTTTTTAAATTTGCATATCATATATTTTGGTACATTAATTGTCACTACAAAGCCTTGCATTGAAAAAATTGTTAAATTGATCTTTAAATATTATCATTTACAGGGCACTATGTACCACAGCTTGCTGAGGTTATTATTGATGGGAGCAAGAAATTACAAGCTCAAAGTTTTATAAATCTCAAGGGTGTTATTGTAAGTATAAATATATTTATTTGCAAAACCCATCTTTAATTTGTAGAGTTGTCAAATGGGTCAACGGTGTGTGTACACATATATAAACTTATCGCGTCACATTTTGTCATTTTGTGTCCGATGTCACTAGAACAAAATCGGGCCAAAAACGCTCGCATGTTTGTTGTCACTTTTTATTGGCCTGAAACCTAATGTTATTGGGCCGGATAGGTGTACGATGGTTTGACTTGATAAAGACTACTCACACTTAGATCCCAAAAACGGTATAGAACCAATCAAATTCGGATTTAGGATTACAATGTGATATCAAACTTTGAATTTCAGTGCAAAATGCGAGAATTTGTTCATATCTGTCGATCCAATCTGACCTATATTTTCATACGATAAATTCAATTCGGATTGGATTGATTTAAAGTCATATCGGATTTTGGATTTTTAAGAATTTAGATATGTATTGTCGGCTCTACTCACATGCTACTGGCTCATCTGTCATCTTTACTAATGTGCAACTCCACTGAGAATCTACTATCGAACGATTTTCTTTTGCGACTAACTTGCGACAAACACATGTAATTAACGTGCAGGTGGGAAATGCACTACTCGATCAAGAAACCGATCTAAAGGGAATGATGACTATGCGTGGGGGCACGCACTGATCTCCGACAATGTATACCAAACAATCATTCAATCATGCAATTTTAGCCAAACAAATCCAAGTGCAGAGTGCAATGCTGAGCTATCAAAATATTATGCATTGTATGATATGATTGATATGTACAGCTTGTACTCTTCAACCTGTCCCCTGGCAAGACCTTTTGCTTCTGCTGCATATAGTTCCATGGGAGTGAACAATGTGGGGGCATTTTCGTCCAATTCAATCCATTTCTCGACGGTACATATTTGTATTTTTTTAAAAAAAAAATTGATATGGTAACAAGTGAATTTAGACCAATTAGAATTTAGAGCAGACAATATGAATTTCGGATTGGAAAGAAAAAGCCCGAAACCGACCCCAAAAGAATGAGGTTGTGTGGATTTGTTTGTCATGACCTGGAATCTACATAACCTACACAACTCAATCCCGACCCAAGAATTGGTCCAGTCCATTTCATATGATCCGGACTATGAAAAGCTCTAGTAAAATTTCAGGTGCTCACGAGATCAGCTCAAATTGCCAATACTAGGGAATGACAATGAGACAGATACGAGGCGGGTTTTGTAATCCACGTCCGATCTAAGAACTTTTTGTTGTTAAATCTTACCCAATCTGCCTTATTTTGCTGATTTATTTATCAAAATACATTTTTTTTTTATTGTAGAAAAAGTAGTTCAAATTAGGGTTTTGAATTAATTTGACATGGTATGTTGCAGGAGATTTTGGGGAAAATACCAGCAGGAGCAAGGTATGATCCATGCCTGATGAACCATGCAACCACATATTTTAATCAGCCAGAAGTTCAAAAAGCTCTGCATGCCAATGTCGCCAACATATCTTATCCATGGATTCTTTGCAGGTTCATTATAATTTATTTATTTATTATTTACAAATCACAATTCTATGTAATAATTAAATTGTAAGATTTTATTTTCTTTTATTTTTCTAAAACTATAATTATAAATTTATGCATAGCAGTTCTAGGTGAACAATGCATGGAGAGATGTAGCTTTCTCAGTCCTGCCAGTCATCAAAAAGCTCATTGGTGGAGGCATCCGTGTTTGGGTTTTCA
>JAYMTA010000309.1:0-31808 GCA_036897625.1 Pelargonium cotyledonis | reverse complement strand
CTCACCAAAGGAGCCATCGTTGTAAGAATTTCTCATTTTTTCCATTTTTTTTTTCGGCTTTGTTATTCAAAGAATTGTTTATTAGTAGTATTTATTAATTATTAATGACATAAAAATATAGTTATTAGATTTTATATGAAAAATAATTTGACTTAATTAAGAATTCAGTCAGTTTAAATTATCTTTATCATTTCACAAAAAAATAAAATCTTATCAAAAATCTTTTCAATCTAACAAAATATAAACATGTACAATATTTTGCAATGTGTCATATTATAATTAGCTTAAATTTAAATAAATAATTATTCGAGTTAAATTGTTTACTCCATTATAACATTTTCCGTACGTTATTGATATAACCATATAAGTAAACGCTAATAAGTTTGTACATTTACTTAAGAAGTTAAAGTTAAATCGTGAAATTACAGTAAATGGACTAGCTATTCGATCTAACTAAGGGAAACATCATGTATAATAATATTCAAAACGGCATATCTATGATATCAAAAATAACAAAATAATAGTCAAAATGAACACTTTTCTCAGTTTATGTCCATCAAAATAATTTAGTTTACATATTGATTTCTAATATATAAAAAAACAATAGATTAATTCTATCTTCTGAAATAAATTTGGGGAATTGAGAATCTAAGTCAAGAATGATTTGGATTAATCTAAGCCATGAATGATGCGATGTCACATCATTAAAAAAAGATAGATTCAAGCGGATTATTCCGCTCCCACTAATTTACTTGGGAGTGAGTATGAATTAAATTTAATAATATTATCACTTCATTGATTTGGCTTAGCCTAAATTATAAAATATTTAACTTGAATTCCTTATTCTCGTAAATTTGGAATCATTGAAAAAATAAAGTGTGAGATGGATATATATCAAATATAGCAAAAACTCAAAAAGGCCAAATGAATATTAATTAGATAAGGTTCACAATGAGTCTTTTATGTGATATGGACCACTTGTTTTAGCATGTAGACAAAAATCCTTAGAACAATTCAGCAAACAATCATGTACAATATGGGCCCAAAATGCATATTCATTGAAGTTGCATCTTATGAAACCTCCCAAAATTATTTCCAAACATTGCCTAATTTGCTCTACTTATTATGGAATTCATCTAAAACCACATTTTCCTTATCTTTTGTTTTCTACAATCAAGAACCAACAACAACACAACAAAAAAAGATTGGTGCATATTTGGTTAGGTCTTATCACAATATATGTGTTACATTCATTTTGCAATCCAATAATATGAGAAAATAATTTTAAGAATTGTTCGTGTGTTTGGTTTTAGAAGTAATGAGCATTGATGGCACACATGAGAGATCTCCTCACTCACTATTGTTTATGTCAATTGGGTATTTATTCCGTTCACTAGGATAGTTCTTGATTAGATGCAATTTAAGGGCTTGTTTGGGAGGTGTACACATCTCCTACCGCTCGTATCTACGTAGACATGTAAGCTCACTGATGTTTGGTTGTTGGAGAAGTTGGCCAGTTATTCCAAACATTTGACATCTGCTTATATAGGAGTTATATAATTGGCAATTTAGATCATACTATGTGGGGATCCAATATTCACTCATACTATGTGGGGATCCAATATTCACTCAGAAAAAAACTTGATTCAGTCAATTTTTTTTTGTGCAAAATAACGAATATAACATATTTGATTGGAAGTTGGAACAGATAGGACAAATCCAATTATTTTACGCTAAATTGACAATACGCTAGTAAATCTTGTAAACTCAAACAATATATACACATATAGATATTAAAATTATTAGATTATAGACTGTATAGTAGTGGTACTTGTTGCAGTGAGTAAGAGAGTCCTAAATTCTAAATGAACATATTATGTGCAGTGTTTGTTGGTTCAATATTCAGATTGAGGCCCACTTGCCATTACTGTTTCTTTTATTTTCTTTTCTAAAATTTGCTTATCACTCATCACATAACTCACATTAAATTAATGTCAATATGTCCAAATTCAAGTACACAATAGGAACTTTTTTTATGCCAAAAAATTCTATTCAAGAAGGCCAAATAACGTGCTAGTTCGGAATACGATTACAGTCATCTAAAAGTAAACTAGTGCATCCACAAAAGAGATAATAAACTACAATCTGATAAGGTAGAATAACAAAATTTGGCCATAAAATCTGTTGCATGGTTAGCTTGCCTACTGACCTGTAACAACATGAGATCTTCAAAAGTTGATGCACGATTTTGTACTCCAAAATCATAATTCTCACATGTGAGAATTGCAATCATTTATATTAAATAGAGAAATCATTCAGTCAACATGCACTTTCACTAATATGTTTCTGCATCGTAAAGACTCCGCTAAACTAAGACCCAAGCGTAAGGCCCAAAGCTCACCAACTCAGCCTCAGCCGAACCCAAAAAAGCACAGCTACCCCCAACCCTCATACCCCTATGGCCCTATGGTCTCTAGCAATTGCATCAACACCACTTAAACCCGGATTGCCTAAAGAAGTTCCATCTGATGAGATGATTTTTGTCCACCCAAGAGGAGGGGGATCCAAGAAATATCAAGATTTGACTTGGCAATTGAATTAGAAGGGACCAGAAAATCCGCCAAAACAATAAATTCCAATGACCGGGACAAAACAAGATAGAATATAGATTGAGAATAAACGTAAGAAGAGTTAAAAATGCACTTGTTTCTGTTGGTCTAAATGCCCCAACAAACAAACATGAATATTGGTATATTTAAACTTAAATGGTTTCATGTTGACTAGCTGAATTTGTTTAGCAATCAGGTCATGTTTGTGTCACTTGTTTTACTGAACAGTTCATCAATGACAAGTGATCGTTTCTGATAGTCAAATTGAGTTTTCTCTCACTCGCCATCTGAGTTCAAACTTTAGGTAAGCATCCACATAACTATGTATTAAATGTAGCATGCGGGTTGGTATGAAGGATGCGCCTTGAAAATCATTCGATGAGAAAATAGTTTTTGAGTTAAACGAAGTTGTCCTAAACATAAGCTGCATTAGAACATAATATAAAAATATGAACGGGAAGTTAAACTGTTATCTTGATTTTTGAATTGAGTTGGTCTTCTGATATTGTATTAGTCTGTACAGTCTGAACACCTCCAAAAGCTATAATTTATGTTATGAGTTTCTTGTCTTCTTTTTTTTAGGATTTTTGTCTCTCTTATGTTATGAGTTTTTTTTTTGTCTACTGAGTTTTCTATCAATTCTCTTTACTCCACGTGCCCCTAAGAGTATAATAAGACCGGACTCATTTTTATTTCTTTTTGATCTATATGCAAAAAAAGGTCGCACGTGTGCATGTGAGGTGGCGTGTTGATATATAAAATAAAACTACAAACATAAACTTTGACGATGAAGTTGAATTTACAGTATATCTTCTTTCTTTCTTTCTTTGTGTAAGCATAGAAAAGTATTGTTACAAAAGTAGGTGTGGTATTTGGTTGTGGTACATCAAGAGTCATGACTCATGAAGCAAGTAGGCATTGTCAGTTATTGTGATGTATGGCCATAAGCCTCTCTTCTTGTGAAGCACACCACATATTTTGGGTCACATGCTAAAATATTTTGCTTCCATGTTTTGTTTGGTTAAGAGAAGAAGAAAAATACAATGAATGAAATAGCAAAAGAGTTGAAACATTTAAGAAGATTTGTCCCAACTCACAAGAGTTGAGTTAAATGCTTGATAATAAAAAAACAAGTCAGACAAAGAGTGAAAACTTAATTAACTCATGGGTCACTCGAAAAACCAATTCAAAAATATAAAATTGTGATAAACATAGTGGTTAAATACATCATGAATGATCAAACCAAATATAGTAAATTTCTCTCCATCAACTTGAATAATCAAATTGAAGGCACTACAATCCTCCCCTCCAGCATGAAGAGCACAGACAAATGACAACGATTGTACTTGAAGTTTAAGCTGACCACGTGAAGTGCTCTGCCAACCGTCTCTCATCAATCGTGTATGTCATTTTATCCGACAGCAAACTCGAAGTCTGATCTGATGACTCTGATTAGATCATCACATTTCAAGTCACATTCTCCTTCTCTGCAATCATCTTTTGTTGCCCCTTACATCAACCAAACCTGCAAAACCTAACAAATCTCTACATTGCTATCAAAGTAAGACTTGCTATCAGAACGAGAAATACCACAATTTGCTACATGAAAATTCAAGAGGTTGTCGCAGCTGAAATCGAGAGCATTCATAGTCAAACAAAAACCATATTTGACTCTCAAAACGGCAGAGAGAAAGAGAGACCAAACCTAATAACCATGGTTGTTAAATCGTGATTCATATCGTGAATCGGGAGAGGATTATGTGAATCGTGAATCGTGAATCGGATCGGATCGGAAGATTCAAACATATATGTATTATAATTTTAAATAAATTTTTATAGAATAATTATACCAATAGTTATTAAGAAGAAAATTATTTTCTTTTAAAATAAACTAATAAACAACTAACATGAGTTCAAAATACTTTTATTATATAAGAAAATCCTCAAAAAAAAGGTACAAACACCAAGATTGAAGACAAACAATCAGAGGATATGATTTGCAAGCGTCGAGCTCATGAAAAGTTGTGACGGAGGATCGTCTCCACCATTACTGAGTCAGGCCCTTCAAAGCGGGCTCCAAGTTCTTTGCAAAACTCCCAAAGCTTTTCAGCTTCAACGAGTCTTATCAGATGACACCAAGGTTTCGAGATGCACTTGAATCGCCGGAGAGATTTTTCCGGCAATCTTTCTAGAATACCACGCAATATGTCTTCGTGCACACAGCCGACGCCAAGACCCTCCATTGAGAGAAGATAAAAAATATACTTTCTAGCCGTCAAGTTTCTACTATAGTAAACCCTAACAATTTGTGTACATTTATACTTGTCCTTTTTAACGGCTTAGATGCATTCTCATAATTGAATTCCGATTTTTTTGTTCTTTCTTTTTATATAATTTAAAGTAATCATATTATTAATTATGATGCATTCTCGTAATTAATCATATTATTAATTACGAAAGGAGGTCCAAAAGGATCACTTTGAAGAATCCTTCAATGTTGAGAAACCTTTTAAAAGGCTTGACCCTCTGTATAGGTTCCGGACCTCATTCTTCATTCTTGTTCACGAAAGTAAGACAGAGATCGTGTCTAGCAAGGATTAGCAAATATGTTTAGCTCGAGGAAGCATATATCCCCAAATTTATCGATGCTTCTCTCATATTCAAAGATCAATTAATCATGTATATATCAAGATCATAGATACTAATTAAGGATGCCAATAAGCATTGCCCAAAAAAACTAAGGAAGCCGAGCATGTATGTATATGTAACCCATCAAGTAATAACCAGCTTTCAACAAAATCAGTAGCAACATCAAAACTAACTTTAAATCCAAGATCCAAATTATCAAAACAACCATCTTCCATCTTCGAATGATAATATATAAAAGTGTGGTACATAAACATAGTTGCAAGAATAAATGCACAAATTAAGTTACGACCAAAACGATTTGTTCTCATATAATTAACAAACTCCCCTTATTCAATTGCCTCTTCTTCTTCTTCCTTCGTTGCACTCGGGTTCGGCGTCTCCTCCTTTGCAACCTCTTCAGGAGGCTTTGTAGTCTCTTCTGCAATAATATCCCTCTCTTCTTCTGTGTTGTATTTTTCCTGTACACCACACAATAACATGATAGTTTTGATCTATTAATTTACATTTAATTTCTTGAGAGAAAGCTTATTAGATACATAAACTAAATGAACAAAAACAACTGCACAAATAAAGATATAATGGCCACGAACCACAATTGATTTTCAATCAAAAATTAGGCATTGACACCTAATATTTGTGCACTTGCAAGTTGCAACAAAAATTTCATGCGCATACTATAGATATAATCAACTAACATATATAGGTACTAATTAAGCAAGTATCAGTTCACTTACCCCATCAAGTAATAACAAGCTTTCAACAAAATTCGTAACAATATCACTTGCTTCAAATCGAAGATCCACATAATCAAAACAACCATCCTCCATCTTCTTTGAATCACATAGAATCAGCTTCTTCCAACATTTTTCTATCCAATATGCTGTTTTCATCCTAAGAAGAAGTTCACCATCTCTACAGAAGCCTATAATGTCTCCTCTAAAACTAAACCGGTACATTTTTGTCCAAGATACATTTTCCTCCTTATCGTTCAGTATCCAAACCCTGTGGACAAACTCATTACGCCAATCTCCAACAAACAAAGCAACTGATTCACCTAATATTCCAACATTTCCATAGCGGTCATGTTCACCAAAAAAATCATCCGGAAAATCATCATCTTTTTCGAAAGGATAATGGTTATAAGGATGCAGCATTTCGGACAATTTCTCATCAACTAGGTTGAAACTGACTAATGTCGTGTAACTCTTATTATTCCGATCTCCCTTTCCTAGCCAATACAAAGATCCATCAAGAAAATTATTCGCCTGGCTATGGAGAATGGAGAATGAAATGTGATGCTCCACAGAAACCCTTCTCCAAGAATCTAACCTAGAATCGAAAACCTCACACCATGCTGGTTTGAATGATCTATGCAACTTCTTCAACAAACCCGAATCCAACAACTTCACATATGTTGTACACACTAGATTTTGAAAATGGAAACTTAGAATAGAGTTCATCACTGACCGGAAGATCAGGTATCTGAATGTCTGAATCTGGAAGGATCTTGAATCTTCTAGTGATCGGGTTACATATAATTAAATTCTTAAACTCCAAGACCTCTCTCTTTCGGGTGCCCGGGAAGATAGCAAAACTTTGAACATGAGAAGCACAAATGAGGCCATTGCAATGTCCAGTTATTGATATATCTCCGCCGTGCTTCGGCTCAGCCTTCTCCACCGCCCCCATACTTCTCCAACAGCTTCGGCTTCCAGTCCGGCAGCATCGGAATCCATGGACATTTAATTTTGAAATGCTCTAACGTCTGGTGGAGGTTGTCTCTGTTTGCTAATTTAAAGTACTCGATATGTTCGCCATTGACGCCAAGAATATCGTGAGAATCAGGGCAACATGTTTTCATGAACTCAACATGAGAATTGATGAAAATTGGATCGCCGATTTGATGAAACCAAGGTTTCGAGACGCACATGAATTGCAAAGGAGATTTAACTGGCAATCGTTTCAGATTATTGCACAAAATGTCTTGGTGCACACAGCCGACGCCCAGACCCTCCATTGAGAGAGGGGTAAAAAAAAAACAGTGCGCAAACCCTAACAGTTTGTGTACACTCAGTTAACGTTACTTTACCAATTTTTATGAAATTCTGGATAATTAAATTAATTATATGAAAGCTATCTTATACTTGTCATTTTTTTCCGGCTTAGATGCATTCTTTTAATATATCAATATGTATATTAAGTTTCAGTTGAAACAAGACCTATTGACTCAAGTGGGTAAATACGCTTTGGTTCCTTTAAAATCTCAGGTTCGTGTATCTCAACGAGTGTTGGGCACTAGTAGATTTGACCTATTTTGCAACTCAATATTAATGAGGCAGAATGAGTCTTGAGCGTTGCTAATGTCAATCGTGTCACAACAACATTTGCAACGTCACAAAATTAACTTGCAACAGAACTACTAATATAAAATACCCCACAATCATACATACACTTCCAAAAGTGTTCAAATGTAAACAATATTGTAACGACATCCATTTGCATCATGAACGTATAGAAGAAATTGGATTGCTCATTTACCAAATACATTTTTTCTCATCAAACAAACCTCCCAGCTCAAATGTTGCTTCCTCATCCTCTTTTGCAGTCTCTTCGGGAGCGTCCGGCGTCTCATCTCCATAACCATTCGTCTCTTCTTCTTCTTCTTCTTTGGGGTTGCATATTTCCTGTTCCACAAGAAAGAAAGAAAAAAAATGAATTTACTTCAAAATCAACATACTACAAATTGAAATCAATTATCCTACGTACTATATTGATCAAGCAACTCGAGCATATAAATTAACTTACCCCATCAAGTAACAACAAGCTTTCCACGAAATCAGTAACAACATTACTCACTTTAAATCCAAGATCCAAACCGTAACTGGCATTTTGTTCCGCCTTCTTCAGATCATACAGAATCAGCTTCCTCCAATTCTCTGGCCCGGTAACAATCTGAATCCTCAGAACAAGTTCCCCATCTCTACTAAAGCCAATAGGTGATCCACAAGAATTCAACCGGTACATTTTTTTCCACGAAACCTCCTCCTCCTCCTTCTTCATCTTCCATACCGAATGGACTAACCTATTACGCTTATCACCAACCAACAAAGCAACAGATTCGCCTAATATTGCAACACCATTACAAACACCATATTCATCACAATTTGATAAATCATCTGTACATGAATAATTATAAGAGTACCTTGAATTATGGTTACAAGGAAGCAATATTTCAGATAATGTTTTCTCGACTATGTTAAACGATACTAATGTCGTGGAAAATTTATCTTCCCGGCGTCTCGTGCCTAGCCTGTACAAACATCCATCAAGAAAGTTGTTACGATCACCGTAGAGACCTCTGAATGAAATGTCACAATCTTCCAAAACCCGTCTCCAAGATTCTGACCTAGAATCATAAACCTCAAACCATGCCGGTTTGTATTCTCTAAAATCATATGCGTATGTCACCCTAACAACCTTGTATGCAAGGTCGTCAACAAACCCGAATCCAACAACTTTGAGTTTCTTGTACAGGGAAGAACTGCTGAACAAAGAATAGTGATCCTCACTCACCGGAAGATCATGTATATGAATGTCCGAATCCGGAAGGATCTTGAACCTTCTAGTGATAGGGTTACAAATAATTAGCTTCTCAACCTCCAAGATGTGATAATCCCGACTATTTGCCTCGTGAACAGAAAATATTTGAACGTGAGAAGCACAAATGATGCCATTGCAATGTCCAGCTATAGATACATCTCCATCGTGCTTCGGCGCAGCCTTCACGACCTTATTCACATACTCCTCCTGATTCAGAGCCAGGTGACGCAGCTTAGTCCTCCATGGACATTGGATTTTCACATGCTCCAACGTTTGATGAAGGTTGTCGCTGTTGGCTAGTTTAAGGTACTCGAGTTCTTCTTCAAAGATTTGTCCACTATAACCGCGGGGATGAGTGAGGCCAAGAACAGCGTGAGAATGAGGACAACATGATTTCATGAACTGAACATGAGAGTTTACGAAAGATGGATCGCTGATTAGATGATGCCAAGGTTTCGATACGCACATGAATCGTACCAGAGATTTAACTGGCAACCTAGTGAGAATGTCACACAAAATTTCTTTCTTCATATAGGCGCCGCTCAGATCCATTGACGGAGCTACGGACAAGAAAACAATAACAGATATAATTTCTATCCAAAATATGCTGACTCAGCATATACGATTCACTACCGAGCTAATAATGATCAAAACCACATCGTTTACTTTATCAAAAAAAATAAACGACATGCATGTCGCAACCAAAACGACATTGAAGTAAAAGATTTCGTGTCAATCTTCTATGCATTCATGTGACATTGACATTTTACGAATTAATATTTATATTTGTTCTAATGAAAGTTGCGGGTAAAGTGCTGGTGAATCTCATTCCAATGTGTTTTGGATGAGTTTTAGGTATTAGCTTTATGATTAAAGACACTTTGATCTCTATGCATAACTATATGAAATTATAGGAAGTTATACTCTAGTGATTACGCGGATGAAAAAAACTCGATTACGAAAACAAACAAACAACACCTTAGAAACTCTGTTTTTTTATCAGATAAATTACATCATGAGTTTGGGGCATGAGATGTTGAGAAAGGGAACTAATATTTGGTGTGAACCAATCACAGACTTGTGTTGACATCAAATTAAAGGCTTGCCTAGCTATGTGGGTGAACATGAAGAACATGAGGCTTTTACAAAGAAACAGAACATGAACATTTTTTTATTGGATATACCAACAATTAACACTTTAAGGAAAGTTCAGATTTCGAGAGAACCAAACACTTTTCGGTAAAGCATAGGAATAAGCGTTTATATTGAAAACATTATAATGAAAATTAAGAAAGAGATTCTACTTAAAAGTTCACTCAAATGACAAAAATGTCGTAATACTGAAGTATGATGGATGAAATCAATATCCCGTTTCGAATATTGACTCTCATTGTAAGCATAATTTCTAATACGATTGCATATATATATATATATATATACACACACACACAAACATATATATATATATCAATGTATTAATCAAACAAAAATTTGAATGCTTCCAATTCTTCGTCCTCCTCTTCTTCCTCCTCCTCCTCCTCCTCCTCCTCCTCAGTCTTTTCAATCATAAACCTCAATCCATGGCGGCTGGAATTGCCTATAGTTGTTAGAGTCATAGTTTTCTCCCATTCCGTATGTCACTCTAACAACCAACCTCATCAACAAACCTGAATACAACTTGGAATCTATTGAACAATAGACACCTATATCTCTCAGGAATGTAATGATCATCATCTTCACTAATTGGGACATCAATGTCCGAATCGAGAAGAATCTTGAACCTTCTAGTTATAGGGTTACAAATAATTAGCTTCTTCACCTCAATGATGTCATGAATAGTACCCTTACCCTTATTCCCATCACAATTTTGGTGAAAACTGAAAATGAATTTTTAATCTAGCATAATTTTCAATTTTTTCCCTTGGGAATTTTTAATACGAAAAATACTTCTTTTTTTTTTTAAATCAATACGAAAAATACTTAATTGCTGACTAAAAATAATAACATCTGAGATGTCCCTACGGGATGGCACGACGGTCAAGACACAAATCTTGATGTGGGAGATCGTGTGTTCAGCTCAACTGTTCATTAAAACCGTTTATCCCAATTGTTATTAGAACAAACTAGCCAAGAATGTGACGAGAACTTGATGACAATAATTCTCACACTTAAATGGCTAGAGGAAATAGCCCGTTTTTGGAGTATATATTCATAATTTTGACAATAATCAATATGGGATAATCAGAAAATGTTATTTCATTGGAAAAATCTCCTACAAACCAGAATGAATCAATACATTTTATCTTCTGTCCATGACAAAAATTACTTCAAAATCCAAGAATTGAGCCTCATCTATGTTGATGGAAGATATTAGTGAGCATTATGAAAAACTTGACAGCAAAAACTTCAGTCTAAATCCAACCACACCAACAGAAACTCCTATTCAAAATGCAGCTAATAAATATCCATAAGCATTTGAATGCCGATTTCAATTCGCCTTTCGGGAAGACCTCTTACGAGGAGCATTGCCAGTAGGAGCATCTTCTTTCTCGCTCTCACTTCTGTCGCTTCCTGGATTACTAGAAGGCGCCTTTTTCGCCCTGCGGGATCTATGATGGACCTTGGCCTGAAATTCAATATCAGAACAAACGTAACACTACATTCTTGGTTTCATGTGCAAAAATGTTATATATCATTTATCATGATTTGAATGTTTAAATAACATACCGGAGGCTTTTTGCCGCCAGAAATGGTCCTGAGCAGAATTGTCAATATAAGAATCACAATGGAGACAAGGATGCCAATGGTCAAGTTAGGTTGCTTCTCTGCTTTTGCAATGAATTTCTGCAACATTGCGAAAATATGTTTGAGAAAGAAATTTGTACATAGATACGATTATTCGAATAAAATAAGTTAATTTGTAGCTTACAATGATCTTAGTCTTGTATGCTTCTAAGAAAGGAATGTCCCCTATCTTGTAAAGAAGCTCAAACATCTTGTTCTGCACGCAATTTATATAAAGAAACATATCATGTTACAGTTTCATATACAGATCGACACAAACTTATGTAGTAGAGAAAATTAAATTACCTGTAAGTCGGCGAAAGCATTGCTACCAGATTCTTCCTCAACCTTCTGCTTCTCGGCTTCAATCTTTGGCGCCCATAAAGTATCCCGGTATGACTTTGCAGTAGCCTCGCTTTTAGTTATCAAGATATTGTCAAACAATAGTCCATCTTGCATTGTCCATATCTCAATGCCAATGGCGGAAATAGGTAAGAAATCCGGCTTTTCCATCTCAAAGTAATCGGGGTTGGGGATCCGTTTAGGCTCCCAAACACCTTTATAATTCGGGTTATTAATCAGAGGAGGGTACCATTTTCCTTTGTAAGCTGGATTTCTTATCATTGGCCTAGTCCATTTCCCGCAACCAGGTGCTAACTCGCACTTTGGGTTCGGGATTCTTGGTGACTCCCACTCGCCATCCTCGTCCTCATCCCAATCCTCTGGCTTTTCAGCATCAGGATCATCAATCTCCTCTGGCTCATCTTCCAACCACCCTTCTGGCTTCACAGCTTCCATATCAAGAATCTCCATAGGTGCATTCTCGTCCCAATCATCTGGCTTGACAGCATATGCGTCGGGAACCTGCATCCGATTATCCCAGTCCTCCGGCTTCTTATCAGTTGGATCAGGAATTGTCTTGTCTGGGATCAGGGGTGGTTCAAAATACTCTGATGACATGAAATTCACTTTCTTTCTTTCCACTCCATCTATCAGAATCCATAGAGAGTGTCCGGGTTTAAAAATAGCAGTGTAGACATGTGTGAAGTTGTCAATGGACACAAAAGGAGGGGAGGTGAGATGGTGCTCTAAATACTCTCCACTCTTGGGGTTCTTGTGCCTGAAAATGAAGTGCACCTTGTTCGTCATCCCGCATTTGTCGGGTCCAAACATTATGGAATATGGCGAATTGCTGCCGAAGTCCTTTGGAGTCCATCCAGCCTCCTGAGGCTGGAGAAATTTCAAGTATGCACCACCACAATCCAGCCCTTTCTGAAACCGGACCTCGTATTGCAGAACAACTGTTCCATCATTGAGACTCAAAGGCTTGTTAAGCTTTTTCACGATCCCATACTTCCTCGCCTTCTCGGTCACAAGAAGCCCATAATCGTCATGTCCCTCGCTCTTAGCGCCTTTCCATACACCTAACCCGGTAGGGATATTGGCATACAATCAGCATTTACAAATGATTCATAAACAAACCATTTGACAAACATAACATAACTTGAGAAAATTAAACTATGCAAATGAAAAGATTCAAGAACATGCAACAACAAAGCTATTTCCAAACAATGTCGGGATCAACTACATGAATCCTTCAACAAAACTATTTGGGATCTTCTGCTCGTGTTCTGATCTCCACTCCGATCTATCGAATGCCATGGTAAGGCAATAAGGAAAGAAGATACAAATCATGAATAATGAGATGCACAATTACCTCACACAATCCGTATAATTGGTCCAAAATTCCCAAGTAAAACTACAAATAATGCATGCATATAACCATTTGCCAGAGCAAGGACATGTATTCATCATTCTAATTTAACCGAATCGTTGTCTTTATCCATAAGACTAACCATTTATGATATCTTGGACCAGATCAGAGCTGTATAAATCTCACTAACAACGAATCGTATGTTCTTTCTCATATGCAAAATTATGCCATCCTAAGAAGGCAAATTATAGAAATTTGGTACTAATTTGACAGCAAAAACCAATCAATATTAGTCACATATAAGTGTATAGTTGATATTGACAAGATCTATAAATAAATAAAGGGTATGATCAGATTATGAATTAAACATTAGAAATGAAGAAAATACATATAAGAATCAGCTACCTGTATACTCCTCCTTGTTGGAAACCGTCCAACGCCCCTCAAATGGCTCATCAAATGACTCAAAGAAGACCTGAAAATACAGAATCACACACATGTATATATGTATAGAGAGCAGTAAGTCTCAAATAAAGAGCAATTGGTTGAGACTCAGCCGAGGAAATGGACCCAAACGGGGCGCTCTAGGCTCACAAATTCATTGGGTACAGATATGAGTGTTAAATTAGGTGTCGATCTCCTCAACGACTTGGCTGAGTCTCAACTCATAACTCTTTGGCCGAGATTCTGTACATGTATAGTAAGAGAGAGGTATGAAATGATTACCACATCAGAAGAAGCATAGCAATGAACAAGGAAAACTCCAAAGAGGAGGATCAAAGGGATCCTTGGCCACATTTCCATCATCAAACCCTAAACCCAACACCCAACAGAACAAGAATGTGTTGCAGAATTAACAAAAATTGTTCTGTAAAAAAAGCTGAAACTGAAAGTGAAATTTCAAGAAGACCACAACATGTCTGATCAAGATTAAGAGAATACGAATTGAAATGGAATTAGAAGGAAAAAGACGGAGAGCAATTCACAGAGAAGTGAAGCTCAGCTAACGAGGATGATGATTATGAAGATGGAGATGATAAAGCTTGTGGCCATATAATGACAGTGATTTAGGTGTCGCCAATGCCATGGAGCTCGCTCATCTCCCGATTTTCACTGGAACTGTTCACTAAGCAATTTAACCGAGTCCACTTTACATTTCTTTTTCCAAAATTGTTTTTCTAGGTGTCTAAATTTCATAGAGACTTTCACATAAAATTATTTGATTATTATCAATTATTAACAATATAATAATTTTCACATAAACAACATGTTGACTTAGCAATTCTACTAAACATCATTTGATCAACACATGAAATGATCCCACAATCAAAAGCTTCACTTTCAATAGACAACAATAAGTCCAAGCTTAATTAGTACACTTATTTTAACAAATTCAAAGTTCAAATGAAAAAGATAATTGTAAGTACTCTGATCTTACAACAAAATCTGAAAAGATCGATGAGCAATGCAAGTTGAAATATAAAAGATGGATCGAGATGGTAATTAAAGACTAATATTCATGGTGGGTCTTAGACTTCTTGCACCATAAAGGCTTGCCAAAAACAGAGAACTTGACCTCTCCATCTCCATTGGACACCCAAATTGCAGGTATTGTAGCTGATGTGAAGACGATTCTGCCAAAAATTGGAATCTCACAGTCATTAGGCCCTTCCTGATCTTCCCACTCTTCATCTGATATGTACACACTCTCCACACAGGCTCCATATTCCCTTCATACAATACAACAAATTAATTACAACACAAATCAATCTCAATTATATATATATTCTGCCAGAAAAGTTCGATCAAAATGAAGAAATGTACATTCATATTAGACTATACATGAAACGAAAGTTACATGTATATCTATTAAATGGGAAAATATATTTCCATAAAATTATATGTATACATTTATTTGTGCATAATGTTCCCAAATAACTCACAAGATATCTGAAAAAATTAAATGAATAAATAGAATTGGCCTGGGGTGTAATTAGAAGCGGTTGAAGGATCTTGACCCTCTCGAGATCTCAGGTTCGAGTTTCCTTTCGGGTGTTGATGTCTTGGTGATATTGTCTATAAAAAAAATGTAGTTCAAAAGATCCAGAATGTGGACATAGTGCGTATGTAACAAAACGTTATCTGAATATGTTTTTAAGACATGATCTTAACTTATAGGAAACATATAATTTTCTAATTAGTTTCGACCATTTTCGTTTTCAATCTCTGAAGTATGCAAACATAGCCTTGTAACAATTATGGTCTTGATGAATATTGTTGTGTGTGTTATGTGTTTTAATTATTTCAATTAGCACTTACTGGGTGAAGAAAAAACATATTTCAGCCTCGGAGAGTGGATATTCATAGGAGAATATAAAGAACAAGCATCTGTCCTCTTCCGGAGCCCTGTCAAGCAATGGATGCCATTCCCTTGCATAAGGATTCAGTGCTCCATGTCCGACCCGAATAGCCTCATCGGTTGGTCCACCCATTTTCTTGCCTACTTCCGGCGAGAACGCCGCAGCCAAGTCTGGCGCCACCCACTCCTTGCCGGAAGTTTGGGATGGAAATGAAGAAAACCCCATGAAATGAGATGTGATATTGTGAAGTGAAGTGATGTATTTGGGGTATGGTTTTGTGAGTTTGAGAAATGACTAAAATGATGTAAAGCTCTATATTTATAGAGGGATTGTTGAATGTTGGAGATATGGGGCTTGTTTGGGTCGTACACTTAAAAAGTTGTAAAATGTTAGTAAAGGCGGCTATAAGGAGTGAAAATATACATAGAGAATAATAGTTTTGTTCGATAGATCACTGTTAAGGACATGCTCACTTCTCTGCTATGATCTAAACTTGTCGTTTTCTATGTCCTAACGTCGATGATCAACTCGTGATGATAAGTGGTTTTGGAAACCAATGGCCCACAGTTTACATGAGGCCTCATCAAGGTTCATGCACCCACTCCATGTATACATATCTTTATTAGACAATTTGTTTGTGGTAACATCATAAATTGGCTAATTTTGGTATTTGACAAATTTGGTTCCCAATATCAGAGGAAGGGATGGTTATGGAAATGAGTTTTTTATTGATGATTTCATGAGTATATGTGAGATTTGAGAAGAAAATGTTGGTCTTGAGAACTCCCGTATTACAAAGTCGATAGGAAGATCCTAATCTTACCTATTTTAAAATGTTGGGATATTTTGATATATGTTACGTTACTACTGGCGGAGCTACATTGCTTATTGGAGGAGGGCGTGGGCACTTCCGTTTTTATCCGTTAAAATGTCACTTCTAACTTTAATGAACTTTAGACATAACTCCAATATTTAATTGCAATTTTAAGAGATAACGTAATGGAGTTACCAATTAACTATTGTTAATACAAAATATTTTATTTATATTTGAAAACAAGGATTTTTATTTTTATTTTTTTGTAAAAAACATCCACGTCTTCTTCTCTGCATTCGCCCACTACTGACTTATGCACACACTAATAAAAAAAATTATTGCAAACCTTCTGTGTCGTTATTCCACAAATCTTAATAACACTTTCATTTGTTGTCAAACCTTACGTGTGATGCTTTCTATTTAATCGTTGATGCAGTTTTATTATAATAATATGAAAAAAGTATTGAATTAGGTCATATATGTCACATTTACATTGAATATTAGTGGTCTAAGTTATATGTATATGTTTCTGAAAATATAAAACTTTTATTTATTTATTTTCGGAGGGAGGTTTAGAAAAATTGTGAGGTGAGAACTTAACTTTAGCCATGTGGATGATTAATTCAAAAGGACCCATTTCATTTCTTTGTCAACCTCTCACTCAATGGGAGAACTTTACTACCTCTATCCATGTGGATTATCAATTCTCTACTACTAATTCTTATTTGAAATCATTAAGGGTGGTTCAACTTGGAATTTATTAATATAATTTTTGAAACATGCAACACTAAGTTTAACACATTCAAATTTTTTCATTTGTTAAATTTTAACTATAATATTGTTGAGAATAGATAAAATCAATCATTAGGGAGGATAAGAAAGCAAAACATCATCTCTAGGAAAATGATACAAATTGTCACCATACAAATGTTTAAGAGCACCCACATGTAGGTGAAATTGAATACAATTAGCTAGAGAATACGGAATAAAACAGCAACGAGTTAAAAAATCCGCCACCTTATTGGTCGTCTATCTGTACGCTGAAACACCAAACCATCGAAGAACATCATATTGTTCCTGCACTCCAAAATTAAGGAACAGAAAATGTGAAAAGAGCAATCTATGAGAAAGAAAAGATCAGCATCAAATTCAAAAGTAACCAAATTTAAATTAAGAGCAATGCCCAACTTAGTTGCATCAAACCATTGATTTAACATCTTGATTGAATTTTAATAGGAGGACAAATTTTTATGATGTGTGCTCTTGTTGACGAAACTAAACTTCATCCAATTGTTTTTAATATAATATTGTTTCTCTTTTTGTCTCTCTCCCATATGCAAAATTTGTTCCGAGTCACACATATGTATGCTTTTGTCCATGTAAACAAACCAACCTTGTCCTAACATGTTTCTTTAAAATCCCTATTGTCCACATGGAGCAATAAAGAAACATGGAAACAAGCACAGGCATTGGAGCAAGAACATGAAATTCCTCGAAGCCAAACAAGCCTCAATGGATTGGTTGGTAACTCTTGACACCATTTTTGGGAGTTTCCAAGAATATTGTCGAATAATAGTAGTATTCATTAAAAAAATCAAATCAACAAATGGGTCTTGAAAATATTCAACGGAGTGATGAGAGTGGTGTTGTATTCTTCAATTATGGAATTCAATACTGCAGTCTTATCAGCCACTAGCGTTTGGATCTTTTAGCCGTCCGAATCCCAAACTCAAATATAATATTCACATTTCACCAAGCACTGCCATCTCTGTTAATCCCACCAAAGGATACGGTACAAAACACCAGAAACAAAACAAAACCAAACAAAAATATCCATTTTTTTCTGCTTCCTTGTCCTTTCCGCTCCTTGTCTCCTCCTACTATATCTTTCCCTCCGTCTCTATTTCTCAAACGCAGCACAAAAACAAAAGAAAGGTGTGTTTTTAGGTTTTGGGTTTTTTGGATTGGACCAACAATCTGAAAGTTTCTGATTGGTCGGGGTTGCGGTGGAGGAGGTGATGAAGAGGAATAGGAATGGTGAAATTTGGGATTTTGAGCAGGAAATGCCGGGGACGAGAGAGGTGATTTTGGGATTGGACGGTGGCACCACCTCCACCGTCTGCATATGCATCCCGGTTCTGCCCTTCTCGGACCCTCTCTCTGACCCGCTTTCGGTGCCTGTTCTTGCTCGAGCTGTGGCTGGCTGCTCCAACCACAACAGTGTCGGCGGTAATTGGATCATACCCACGATTCGTTTTGATGCAATTTGTCATTTTTGTTGCTGTTTTATGTCGTGTTAATGTGTGCATACGTGACTTTGGTGCTTTTGGGAATTGGGTTTTCTTCAATTTTGAAAAAAAATTGGGTTGTCATGTTCAGCGATTTTTGTTTGTGTGTTAGTGTCGGCATTGGTTGTTTAGTGTTAACCCGGAAGAAAAATGTTTTTTTTTTTTTGCCTTGTTATGTGTATGCGGTTTTTCTTCTTCTTCTTCTTCATATTCTTCTGCTGCTGCTGTGTTAAGTTGGGTCTTAATTTGATTTTCTTGACATGTTTTTTATTGAATTGTGAAATTTGGGTTTTCTTGGTTTTAGCAATTCAAAATTCTGCTTTTGCATAGTGAATTGCTTTCTTTTGTGTTTGAGATCATTAATTAGTTGAAGTTGGGCATGGCATTATATCAGAAATTGTTTTGGAACTAAAAAACTTGAGGACTTCTTGGCACTGAATTGGATTTGGATTTGTTGTTTCGGGTAATCTCATGTCTGTTACGTGCTCAAGGTGGGATCACGTTTACTTTTAGATGCTATTTTTTTTTCTGAATGAAATGAACTAGCTGATAAGTAGTATAGCTGCTTATATTAATCTCCAATGTCTTCTTGTGTGAACTAGTCACTGAATCAATAGCAATGGATTCGATTGAAAATTTCAACAGGTGGCATGTGCTATACTAAAATTATGGCTATTTGTTTCTATAGAAACTGCTGCAAGGGGGACATTGGAGCAAGTTATGGCTGATGCGCTTTCAAACTCAGGTTCAAAACGATCAGCAGTTCGAGCAGTTTGTCTAGCTGTATCTGGTGTTAACCACCCAACAGATCAGCAGAGAATACTGAATTGGCTTAGGTTTGGTTTTCTTCTGATTATTTGAGACTCAACATAGCATTTATTTGTGTTCTTACACCAAGACAGCTGGCTCTCTTGTATTGGACCATTGCATTGTAGCTACTACTATTTGTATCAATGATTGTTGAAAAGTGGTGAAATGTGGTGTTGTGGGTTAATTGGATTGCTGGAATTGGTACGGAAAAAATGTTAAAGAATTGGGAAAATAACAGAATGCTTGCTTTGGGAATTAATAAAATCAATTACAAAATATGTTGGAATTGCAATCCATTTCTACACCTCTTATTGCTAAACACGAATGGCAGGAGCTTCTTTCTGTATATCCTTTTTGAGCAAAATTAGCTTACTTGTTTACACATCTTTCTGCTTAAGCATCCATAAGAAGTTTCTGGTGTATATGCTGCCAGTTTCTACTCTCTTCTTATATGAAATAACCTGTTGCCCCTTGTGGATTTGATTTTTCTGATTACACAGGGATATATTCCCTACCCATGTAAAGTTGTATGTTCAGAATGATGCTGTGGCAGCCCTGGCGAGTGGGACGATGGGAAAGCTTCATGGCTGTGTATTGATTGCCGGGACAGGAACAATTGCTTATGGATTTACAGAAGATGGAAGGGAAGCACGGGCTGCTGGTGCAGGGCCCATCTTAGGTGATTGGGGAAGGTAAATGCTTATGTCTTGAATTTTATGTTGCTCAGCATTATCAAAAACACATTTAAAATGCAAAAATTAGCAAGGCACCAACGAACCTTTTCTTTTTATCATTAAGAGGAAGTGTGTTTAATAAGCTATTGAAGGGCACATTTTCTGCAGTGCACAAATCTAGTAGATTTAATACTGGTTCAGGAGTTTTCTTACTTTGTCAGTGTGGTTGACACCGGATACAACTATTGCTTCCAATGCAGACTAAAATAACAAACTTTTAACTCATTATGAAGGGATTTTGTCTATTTGTGACTAGATGATTTTTATAATTGATTGTTTCATCATTTTCCTCTCTAAATTTTTAGTTGATAGTTTTCATAGATCAAGAAAAGGGAGATCAAGTGGTGGAAAAAAGTAACATAAGGGAAATAGGGAATATCATTGTTCAAGCCATTAATCTCTACAAATGAACAATTTGGAAGGTGGAATTTTGAGTTGCATTATTTGGTTTCTGTTCATTTGGATGGTATAGAGGCGAAGTGGACCAGAGGAGAGGAGAAAAGTGAGTTCTGACTTTTGTCAGAAGAGTGGTAGAAATAGAAGTAAATTTGACATTTCAGCTGTCTACTACATCTCTAGGTGACCTAGTTTGTTCTTAATTAAGAGGGAACGACATAATTGGGGTTCCAAAGTTTTAATGAAACTTGATTTCTTCCATACCCGCTCTTCCTACTTATATGAGTGCTGCAAAAGTGAGACTAGAGGATGATGGAGGGTTTAAAATATCTCTACCGATTGCCAATTCCTCCTAATTGGGATTTTGATTAAGCTTATGATTTTTTTTTATCAGCGATTAAATGTACTTATATTAAAAAGCCAAGCCTAATTAAGAGGGATTATGCTGTTAACTGATGTGTCTGATGTATGCGGATAGCATCTTCTTCATTTTTTATTTACTGTTTGTATAGTATTCTTGAATGTATTTAACTATTTAAGCATCAAAGTATCAAAAACTAATTACGTTTATTAAATTTGAAGTTTATTTTTTTTTTTTATATATTTTTTTTTTTTGTGAATGATACTGATACTCTGTTTTCTGGCAGTGGATATGGTATAGCTGCCCAGGCATTGACCGCAATAGTAAGGGAATATGATGGACGTGGTCCGCGTACAATGCTTACATCTCGTATTTTGCAGACTCTTAATCTTTCCTCACCAGATGAACTTATTGGGTACTTATCCTTTCAACTATGATTATTATCGTAGACATGTATGCACAGTTTGTCATTTTGGGATCCTTAAGTTTCCAGACAATCTATTATGCAGTTTTTGCAGATGATAATAAAATGGTTTGTTCCACTGAACTATATGTTCAGTTGTCAGCACTACCTATGGGTAGAAATGTTATTCTTGTTGAGCTTATTGTCTCAGTTTTTGAGTTACACGATAGGTTATATTATATGCTCAAATGTATAACATTTTCATGACAGAACTAACAAAAAATACATGGTCATGTGCTGTCTAGAGATGAGAGCACCTTACCCATCAGACAGATTTGATGGACTCTTGCTACACATTCTTTTAAATGAATGGACAAGAGAAAGGATCTGACCAAGCTTTGTTTAGGGTAGATTCTTCATTTTTAGTGAAATTTGGACATTCTTCTTGTATGATAAAGTCTATAATCTTCATGTAATAAATTTTATCAGGAGTGAAAATAATACCTCCAACATAGCTTTATGTTCTGAAGATCTTTTCTTGTCAAGGATTAATTTTTGGGACTTGATATGTGACTAGATAAAAGTATCATGCATGTAAATTAAGTAGAATGTACGGTCACAAAATCTGTTTTCTTATTGTGATTGTAGGTGGACCTATGCAGATCCGTCGTGGGCACGCATTGCTGAACTTGTTCCTGTTGTAGTATCTTGTGCAGAGGCTGGTGATCCAGTTGCTAACCAGATACTGCTAGATTCGGTCCAAGAATTGGCTTCAAGTGTGAAAGCTGTAGCTGAAAGACTTGGCTTGTGCGGTGAAGGTGTGAAATAGAACACTAAAATTAAAAAGGGGGATTTTTTTTCCTTATATTTTTCTTCTATCTGCGTGGCAAATGAACATAAATACAATAGGATTATACAACTGTTTCCTTGCTTTACCCCTCTATAATGTTTCAAGTTTCAACTGTCATGTATATATATATATATATATATATATATAATTGCCGAGCAAAAAAAAGTATTCGAGCATTCCTAGATAAATGATCTCTTGGCTGAAATATTAACTATTTAAGGCTCCTTTGTGCTTTATTTGTTCGATCTACTTGGTTGTTCCATGTACTTGTATCGCTACTATATTCCTATTAGATTAGCATTATATCCTGATAGAAACAATAAAGGCCGTGCTAATTCTGTGTGAACTTTGTTGCAGATGGAAAAGAGTCTTTTCCCCTAGTCATGGTCGGTGGGGTTCTTGAAGCAAATAAGAGATGGGATATAGGTAAAGAAGTAATAAATTGCATCTCCAAGGACTATCCAGGGACTATTCCGATTAGGCCAAAGGTAAAACATTTTTCTCTGTTCACCATGTGAACTTTTTGGATCTAGTGGTTGTTCATAATTACAAGCTGCGTAAAAAGATACTGTCGACAAATAGTATTAGTGTTTGCGCTATAAAGATATAGCAGTACTGAAGTATCATCTCTAATGTCGTTGCTTTTCTGAATCACCCCCAGGTGGAGCCTGCAATTGGGGCAGCATTACTGGCTTGGGAATTCTTTATGGGAGAATATAAGAAGGGAACCTGTAGAAGCTGACGGCAAAGACTCCAATGATTTAGGAGTGTTTAATTGTACAGAATCGTGGACAAATGGAAAGTTTGAAAGGGAAACAACAATGGTGAGATGATAAGGAAAATGGGTTAGCGTATTTTTCTGTTCAGTATACAGCGATTAAACTAATCTATAGTCAGTAGCCTCTCTGTTTTTTTCTTGAAAAATCATATTATGTCGATTTCAAGTGCTATGTCTAGTTCTTGTAGCAAATTGCGCGGTTCAGAAAGATGATTGTGCTGTGTACTGATGAATATGCTGCCACCAGTTATGTTGGTCGTGAATATCAGATTGTTGTGTTCATATGGATTTGCTCAAAGTTTGTAAAAACAACATTACATCAAGAAAAGAGATGAGCAAAAATCATTTATCTTTAACCTTTTAATCCTCTTCTGTAGCCGAGCAACATGAAAACTCAAGAAAACAGTGGCAAGATTGTTTTTTCTTGTAAAGAAGCTGCCATTAGAAGACCTGTGGCAAAAGTGGATGGGGCAACTAATTGGTCAATTTCTTTTTCTTCCTATTTTGTTAATGCTTGATATTTCACACATGAATCTTGATCTTGAAGCCAAACTTGTGCTTTAGAAATGAGTTTGTACACTATAAAAGAAAGCAAACGTTAAGTGAAATTTAATACGTGAGCATTATACTGTACTTCAGGTGTGAGCATGAACGTCTCTACGTACCATGATTGAATATTAATACAAAATTTTCAGAACGTGGAAATAAGAAGTAAAAAAAATCTTATTCCTATAATAGAGGGAATATTTATACTTCCATTAATGGTTATATCATGTCATGATGACGTTGACCGCATTTGTGTTCTTGGATGGAACCCATAGCCATAGGTGAATCCTTCAAGAGAAGTCCGATTACTTACAAATAGACCCTAACTCATTCAGGATTTTCATCACGTGTTTGCCAATGTAGTTCAAGGTGTTTCGGATCTCAAGTAGAGTCTATTAATTAAGATGTGACCTCCTTTGTTGTATATTGATTTATCTTAAGACATTAATTACCAATAATGTCATTAGGATAATGATAAATTAATCACAATTACATCCATTCTATATTTGGAAGCATGTCCAACAACACCGGACAAGAAACGGCTACACAAGAGGCTCTCGAAAACATATAATTGCGGAACCATTAATAGATTGGACGGTCCAAAATCAACCTCAAAGCAAAGTATTTACATTTGTAACGCTACTATTTAACATTTCTTGGTTCAAGTACCATGAAAATCTTGATCCCATCTCGTTTGATTAATTAGGCTTGATTTGTGTATGATTTTTCTGTGGATGGCTTCGTCGAAAACCATGATAGTTTCATGCGTAGCGCCAATGTTGCTGGTGGCGATGCTGGTTACAGCCTCGGATGCAAGGGGCAATGCAGCGAGATTGCACAGAGTTGGACGCCGGAGCATAGGAAAACATGAATATCACGAACACCGGCCCCTAGACCTATGCGAGCGGCAATGCCCACTGGAGCCCGAGAAACACCCCGGTTGCTTGAACATGCTTGTAAGTCAGAAAACAACTTTTTTCATATAAAGTCGTGCATCTGTTTCTGCACGTAAGTTAAAACTTATATTATAGCACGTGTATAAAAAATTTGCACCCACCCATAACTTATGTGACAGGTTAGGAATGGTGGTGAGAATGTGAGCAAGTGGCTAGATAATTGGCTAGCACCAGGACCTTTCAGAGAATTGGTGGCTGGACCCATTGGTCAAGAGGATCACATTCTCATGGTAATTAATGCTAACATTTTGTTTGTCTCTCCAATTTTTTTATTTTTTATGCTGATTTACAACCTATTAATTTGGTGTTGCTAGATCTATGGAGATGTGGTTTATGAGTAGAGCACAATTGTAAGATTTTTGCAGAGAATCTCCATCAAGATTTGACAAACAACATCAATTTTCCTTTGTATATAGTCTTCTTGTTTCTTGTATTTGATCGTGTAGGGTTTGTGTAGCTGAAATTAGCAACTGTCAAATATAGAATCCTAATATTTAACCGTTGCCCATGTGTACACAGGAAAGATTAAATTTTGTATAGAGATAATGAATTTGATATTACGAATGAATTGCATGTATATATCTTAAATATTGGAGAAATGTATTTCTTCCATTTCAGTACTCTTTATTTAATTACTTGTGAGTGCCTGGACATCACACGATTTCAAGTTTTAACTGTTGTAGATGATTATTATTTATGTTTTGTCAATTATAAAAAAAAATACTAAATTTTGTACAAATTTTGATGTACAAATTTACTTGACAAAATGATGTATTAATTTATTATGGGACATCACACATCAACTACTTTATAGATGAATCAACTGAATCACAATTTGTCATTGAAATCACACAGGGCCGTCTCAAGAATTCTGGAGGTCTTGTGCCAAAATTTATATTGGCCTCAAAAATTTTTAATTACTTAAATTTATTGCAGTTTCTAGTTGCAGCTAATAACTGCAGCTAAAAGTTCAAATTGTCACACCATTGCAGTTTATAATCGCAGTTAATGAGAACTATTATTGCAGTTACTATTCGCAGCTAATAAACGCGGTTAATTTCAAATTGTCACACTGTTGCAGTTTATAATCGCAGATAATAGGTACTATTATTGCAGTTTCTAATAGCAGAAAATGCGGTTAAAAGTACAAAACGAGGGGCCCCCGCTTTGGTGCGACTGCAAATTGCAATCTTGACAATCCAAAATTATATATTGTATGCAATATTAATAAAAACTAGGTTATACCCCATGCATTACACGGGATTTAAAAATATAGTTTACTATACTATGTAATTAAAACATAATAACAATCAAATTACATTTAAACAATTACATATAAATTATATGCAATAATATTAAAATTGCCCATGCACCTATATATATACACACAAATATAAACAGTTAACAATTAATCAAATGCAGTACAATTTATAGTTACATATCTTCAAATAAAAGTTCTATGTAATGTTAATAGATAAAGTATGAAGAAAAAAAATTAAATTCAATCTAAATAATTAAATGAAATTTACAATATGACAAAAACAAAAACTATGAATAATATTCATAGAAGAATGATCATACCTAATGATTAGTTGCAAACTATGAATTGGGTGATTACATTCGCATAATCATCTATTTATAATTCTCATATCTTAGGTTTATATTACTGCTTACCTTGTTTTTAGGGTTTCTTGAAACTAATTACCTAATTGTTTAAGAGGTAAAAAAAAATTACGTACCTAATTGTTTTAAAAAAATAATTATTAATTAATTACCTAATTGTAATGCTCATTTCAAAATAAAAAATTACCTAATTATATTGCTTTGTTTCCTAATATAAGTCTAACAATTTATTCCCATAAAATATTGTAGAAATTAAATAAAAAAGTAAACAAAAAAACTAAAATTCCAGAATTTCATAATAAAAATTTTGAAACAAACAAACTGTTTCCATAAAATTATTGTATACTTAAAAAATATTGTTTCCATTAAAAATTATTGCAGAATTTTGAAAATGCCTAATTTTTTTGTTTGCTAATAATTTATTTCCATAAAATAATATAGAACTTAAAATAAATCTAAATAAAAAGTAAATAAAACGAAAATTAGTAAAATTCCTAATTTTTTTGTTTGCTAATAATTTATTTCCATAAAATAATGTAGAACTTAAAATAAATCTATATAAAAAGTAAATAAAACGAAAATTCGTAAATTCCTATTAATTTTTTTAAAATAAACAAAAATTGTATCCATAAAATATTTCCATAACTTAAAAACTTCTCTTTTTTCCCTCAAAATAGCCTAAAAATAGTTTCGTAAAAAAAGCCTAGAAATTTGTTATTGTAATTTTTTCCTTCTTCTAGAATAGTTTTATAATTAAACAAAATTATGGGTCAAAACTAATAGATTGATAAGGTGGCGCTCTAGTACGCATTATAAACCTATTTTTTTATTCAACTTTTGTAGTTTGTATGTATGTATGTATAGATAACAAACACTATCAGTTTTGGAAGGAATTTTGCCGGCCGGCTGGCGGAAAATTTTCATTTTTCCGACAGAAACTCCCAACGGACATGTACAGGCCGTCAAGAAACAATTATTTAATACTATAATTTTCAAAAAGATCTGAATAGAAACAAATAATTCAATTATCGAGATGGACATAGAGTTCACAAAACCGTCATGAACTCTAAGATTCCTAAAATAATTTGTAAGTTCAAAACCTAGTCAAACTTTATGAAACAATAAAATTAATTTACCAACATTAAAAAATCATTGATCAACTCAAATTGAAAATCCTATTTCCTATTTCACTATCTCGTACGTAGGATTAGTATTTTTCCAATACTTTTACTCTATAATCGATGAAAAAAAGAAGAAAAGAAAAACATAGCAATTAGCAAGGGCTCCTCAATTTCTCCAATTGCAAGTGTCATCAATTTCTCCAATTGGTTTCTATGAATTTCTTGTCTTCTTCTTGTTTTTCAAGAACTAATGGTTATTACATTTTTTTTTTCTCAGATCGATTGCAACAATCATGTCAGCGACCGTACAAACACCGAATCTCGAGAACTTGTACAACAATTCGGGTTTCAAATATGCCGAACTTAAGGTGATACAACAAACCGAGAATTCATCATTGCCCGTTTCTGAATTCAAGTTGAGTTACCAAATCAACCATTTCTTCTCATCCAAGTCATCGTCTAAATCTCTAATATTATTCAAATACCAACCTCCACTCTTCAAAATTCCCATCCCATTCGACGACATTGTGACGACCCTCTGCGAATCTGATTCACTCTCTTGTATATCAAACTTTCTAACAATCCTGGACATCCCTTTTCCCCGCAGCGCACTTGTCTGGAAACCCACCAAGAACTCGAAGGTGGCTCGTATTCGGAGCCTTGATGATCTGACCCGCCACGTATTCGATGAAATGTGTTTTATAGCCTCAGAATTAGAAGATGAAATAATGTTCGACGACGAGGACTAGACGGTGGAAGTGGACATTTGTCTGATCTTGGAGAGGAGTGTGGTTCTGAGTGATGAAGTGTTTGAAGCATTGCGCCAAAGCTTCGTAGACGAAAAACGAGAACTCGAGGATTTGGTTAAAGATTATAGGACGAGGGATGGTTTTTCGATTCTGGGGTTTCGGGAATTTGTGTTCAATGAAAGAGGATTGGTTATGGAGGAGGAGAGGATTGATCAATTGATGGAGGTTGTGTTGAAGGAGAGGTTGCTGAAGAAGGTGGAGACAGTCACATTGGATCAAGATTGTGTAGAGTTTTTGTGCAGTATATGCCATGAGAAGTTGAGTGAAGATAAACTAATTGAAACGCCTTGTTCACATCTATTTCATGAAAATTGTATCATGATGTGGATCAAGACCAAAAATGCATGCCCCATGTGCCGTTTCAGATTCTGAAGGAATATGGGACAATTTTATCGGATGTCCCCGAAGGGACATTATGAAGGAATATGTAGCTAGCTAGGCGTGCTTTTCATTATTTTATCAGTGATACCAACACCATATGGGGTCGATCCTGAGACTCTGAGTGGATACAAGTGTTTTAATCTAGTCGTGTTGCTTAGTTTTTGAGATTCTCAAAGTAAAGTAGTAGATAAAAGTTAATTTGTAGCGTTGAACGTTTAGTTGATTCAAAGTGTTTGAATATTGCAATTGTTTACCTTTTAGAAGTTTTTGTTAATAATTTCTAGAGATTAAGGAAGTCGACTCAAAAGTTATTTGGATTCCACGAAGTTAGTGCTAATAAAAAAAATTCTAATGAGGTCTTATAAATTTATAATTAGACGTCGAAGCAGAAAATGTCTCATGTTCTTTATTTATTTAAAATTATTTTGAATTGTGATTTGAAATTCTGAACATAAGTCACAATCATACAAAACTCACAGCACAATCCTGATTATAACTCATGTAAACTCAAAAACTCAATTCGTGCAATTAGCTTAACAATTAAACCAAACTCAATTTTGATTATAACATTAATCATACATGTAACATTATTTTTATTCATGCAAAATATTATCTTATAATTAGGTTTATTATATAAGAAAATTTAGTTTTCATAACAAACTTGTTGATGTGTTCGTCCGGTTTGTCTTGAACTCATCAATTTAAGAAACAATACAGGTACAAATCCTTGTTGAACTCTGTCACTCCTAAAATTTTCTTGTAAATTCAAAACCTAATCAAACTTTATGAATCAATAAAGATTTTTCTACCAACTTAAATATTTTATAAAAAGAAAAGCAATAATTAGCTAAAATTATAAATCCTATTTCCTATTTTACTTTAAGTTCTCTCTCTCTCTCTCTCTCTCTCTCTCTCTCTCTCTATATATATATATATCTCCTTTTAGCCTTCAAAAATCGTTCTCCAACCGAAGGAATGCTTGATGAAGAAAAATAAAACAGAGCAAGGAGGGACTCATCGATTTCTTCAATTGCAAGTATCATATTCTTTGTATATATATACTTATGTTTATATTTTATAATTTTGACTTGTGTTTTGTTGTTCATGCATGTAAATTAATTTTGAAGCATACTTATTTTTACTCTCTTATCCTTCGTTACAGTGTTGATGTGGATGAAAAAAACTATTTGTTTGTAGAAATCGCTATGAAGCAACATTCGTTCTGTAACATACGTTTCAGAACGTAGAACGCCAACAATTCAAACGACGAAATTTCTGTTCTTGCTGTTGTGAAAACGAGTCATTAGCTGCAGCTCCTAATGCTGTAGTTAATATGTTTCTCTTATAATGTTACAATATGCTGTGAATTTTCCATAACATCTTCTGTTTTCAAGAACTAATAGTAACATCTTTGGTTTCTTCAGGAACTGATCATAAGATTGCAACCATGTCAACAATATTGAGTCCCAAGAACTTGTCTGATAATGGCAGCAGCTCGGTTAATGCAGATATTAGAGTGATAAGACATACCGAGAATCCATCACTGCCCGATTCAGAATTCGTGTTCACTTACCAAATCGAGCATTGCTACTCATCCAGATCATCTCCGTCTCCATTAATCAAATACTATTCTTCGTTACCTTCCCACATTCACATCCCTTTCGAACATATATTCAAATCTCAATCTCAATCACATGTTGATTTATCGTCATTCCTATTCGACACAAACATCCCTTTTTCCAACACCACACTTCTCTGGGATCCAAACCAGTCCCCAACGCCAGTTCGTATCCAGAGTCTTGATGATCTGACCCGTCACGTAAGAGATGAAATGTATTCTATAGGCTCGGAACTAGAGTTCTTGTACCAAGACTCCAAGGTGGTTGTGGAAGTTTGTCTGATCTTGGAGTGGAGTGTGGTTTTGAGTGACGACGAGTTTGAAACATTGTACCAAGGGTTGGCGAAGGAGACACGATATACTGAAGGACTGGAGAATTTGGCTAAAGAGTATAGGATGAGGGATGATTTTTCGATTGGGGGGTTTCGGGAACTTGTGTTTAGAAAAAGAGGATTGGTTATGAAGGAGGAGAGGGTTGATCAATTGATGGAGGTTGTGTTGAAGGAGAGGTTGCTGAAGAAGGGGGGGACACTCACATTGGATCAAGATTGTGAAGAGTTTTTATGCAGTATATGTCATGAGAAGTTGAGAGACGACGATGATGAAGACAAAATTGAAACGCCTTGTTCGCATGCCCCATGTGTCGTTTCAGATTCTGAAAGTCAAGAATAAGTGGTTCAAGTAGGCATGTTCGTGTACGATCAAGTGTTTGACTTGAGTAGAAATTACTCGAGTATCGATTAGTATTGCCATCAATTAAATCTTTGCAGATTGCATATCCATGACACAATCACAAAACACTACTACTTGAATGTTCTTTTATTTGTGTTTGATGTACTGAGATAAATCACAAAGCCATTGTAAGCTTAAACATTTGTGTTTGATCAGGTTCTGCTATTTAAGCTGCCCTGTTTTGCTTTATACTGTTGTAAATTTGAGAGCAAAACACACAAGCAGAGAGAAGAAATATCAGAGCTTTATGAGCCCTTTATATAGGGACAATTAACCTACTTCTACTAGAATAAGAAATACAATGAAAGAAAATTAATCTAATATAATTAAGAGTCTAAGATATCTAATTCACATGAACATCCAATAAATAATATTCATAACACTTTCCCTTGGATGTCCATCATTTCAAAGAATGTGCCTCGTTAAAACCTCACTAGAAGAAAAACCCAATGGGAAAAAATATTCTAGTGGAGAAAAAAGAGTACACGATTCTCTTATCTGATATGCCTTTAGATCTGTCTCATTAAAAACCTTACCTAGAAAACTCAATGGGAAAAAACCTTGGTTAAGGGAAAAAGAGTACAGTGCGTATTGACTCCCCCTCATGACCACATCATTCAAGGTCCTTGAGTCGACAAACTCCAATATTACGAACTAATTTTTCGAACATTGAAGTAGGGAGTGCTTTTGTGAACATATCTGCTAGATTGTGATTTGAACGGATTTGTTGAACATTAATATCACCACTCTTTTGAAGATCATGAGTGAAAAAGAATTTGGGTGAAATATGCTTCGTTCTATCCCCCTTAATGTACCCTTCTTTTAATTGAGTGATACATGCAGAATTATCTTCAAATAAAATCGTCGGGATT
>JAYMTA010000308.1:0-31816 GCA_036897625.1 Pelargonium cotyledonis | reverse complement strand
GAGGAGCTGAGCGCCGCCGCTAGCCACGCCCGGGACAAGTCGAAAAACACCGACCCCTTGGAGGAGTACTGCAAGGACAACCCGGAGACTGACGAGTGCCGCACTTATGAAGATTGAACGGGTCGGGTCCGGGTTGGGTCCGGGTTGTATGTTCTTAAGTGGATACTCCGTATTAATTTTTAGATGTTTCTAATATGATTGTCTCGTTATGTGACAAAAATGAAAGTAGACCCTCTTATATGGTGATATGCTTGTTCTTTATACTCTTTCACAGTTAAACTATATTATTTATACTCATATTTGATTATCTTTTTCAAACTTTAAAATTATGGACGCTTGATATATATTTTTGTTTGTTTATTTGCAAAACTACCATGCGATTGGTGTTATGTAAATATATAATTATGAAAATGAGATAAAAATGTATATTTTAAGTAATTTGGAGTTTCTCTATTGTTGAAAAAAATAGTTTTTTATTTATTTATTTATAATTCCAAGCGTTTTGACTTATGCAAATTATCGAATAGTACGATATTTCACACCGTCGGTCCCTAAAAGCAGCCCACTGTCATCCCAATCCTCGCACCAATGAATTCAAAACGAACGTTTATATTAAAATAAATTCAAACAAATATAAATTTGAAAACAAAAGAACACAAAACAACTCTCAAACTTAATGAACATATATTATGAAAAAATTCCATTCAAGTACCAGTAATTGTGGCTGTAGTTTAGTGGGAAGAATTCTACGTTGTGGCCGTAGAGACCTGGGCTCGAATCCCAGCAGCCACATTCTATATTTTTACTCATTTTTGAACTTATGGGCCTAAGCCCATTACTGATTTGGGCCTGATAAATTTCCCGCCAAATCTCTCACACATCACACCAGTTGCCGCCTAATACCATCCCCCGGCTTTCTTTTTCAGTATCTCTCTTTCGTCTCCATCTCCTTTCGATCTTTCTTCCCGAATCTGTGAGCGCAGAACCATGATGAAGGAACTCGATTTCGAAGCAGATACAGGTACGCTCTCGACTGACCAGATCTCAATATCGATTGTCCTCTTTCTGGCCTCATGTTTTGTGATTTTATGGAATTTATCCGTTTTTTTATTTATAATTTCCTTTTATCTTCAAATTAGTTCTTGGAAAGGATTTCATCTCCAACTTTGCCGATTCCAATGGTGAAGCCAAATACATGAACATCCTTGTAAGCGCCCATTTCTCTCTTCTTCCCCGTCTTAATTTTGATATATATATGAAATAAACCCAAAGTCCCTATTGAAAACCCTAATTTTGCTACTGTTAGCTGAGAAATCGTGGGAATATGATTGAACTCTACTCCAGCTCATTTTTGATTTAACAGCAATCTGCGCTCAACTGAGCTTAGTACAAAGTTTGTTGTATATATTGCTATCCGACATTTCACTTGCTAACCCTTCCCACTTGTTCTTTTCAATTTCCATGAAGATGTGGCTAACAGGAAAATGCGTGCAATACAGATTGATCTAGAGGACCTGTTTAATGTAATTGTTATTTCCCTTTTTGCGTTTTATGTCTCGGGTTATGCTCCAAATCCCTAAATTGTCTTTCTTTCTTGCTTTTTTGTAGTTTTTTCTTCAAATATATAAAAACTTATAATTGTTTTGCTATTTACTACCAGTATAAAGACTTAGATGAAGAATTCCTCAGTCGGGTTACTGATAATACTCGGAGATACATTGGAATTTTTGCTGCTGCTATTGATGAGCTCATGCCCAAGCCCACTGAAGCATTCCCAGATGATGATCATGATATATTGATGACACAGAGGTCGGAGGAGGGGACAGAGAATACAGATGGTTCTGATCAACGTCAGAAGATGCCTCCAGAAATCAAACGTTATTTGTAAGCTCTAAAAAGATTGTTTGAAGTCGAAGCTTTGGGTTTCCATAGATCATCCTTAAGGGATGGCATGCTCATTAGAGTTAGTTGTGGCTTGAGTATCATATAGGAACAACTCACTGTTTCTAATGTGTGGTACAATGAACCAATCCCAGATGATTTCAATCCAGGCTTTGTTGAGTTCAAGTGAAAATATTTGTGAATTGTGAAAACTTTGTCACACAAGTCAACTTATTATTCTGCTTAATGTCCTGTAATTGCTGTTGGTATATTAAACACTAAGCCAATGTCCTGCTTCAAGTGCAATATGTTGCTAGGGGTTTTCGAGAAAAGCTATCCTGTGGTTCATATTAGAATATATTAAAACAAATTCTGCTTGATGTCTAATACCTCGTACCTCAAATAACAAATAATGTCTGCATTCTTGATTCAGCGAAGTTTATATAAGAGCATCTTCAAAGGGATGGCCATATACTATCAGGGAGGTCAAGTCTTCTTATATTGGGCACCTTGTAAGGATATCTGGTATTGTGACGCGTTGTTCAGATGTTAAGCCATTGATGCAGGTTGCTGTGTATACTTGCGAAGATTGTGGTTTTGAAATTTACCAGGTAATTGATGCAAACCCATTTAAACTGCATCAAAACCAGTGTCTTCTGATATACTGAATAAATTATTGTGGGATGTTGCCATTGGACTCTTAAATGTTCTGCATATTTACTTTTCCATCTGAGCACATTCCTGATTTTCCCAGTCTGTAAGGAATAAAATTTGGAGCTTAATGAACACCTATTTTGCCCTAATTGATTGTAATTTCTTTCATTTCAATTTGTTATATTTAATTGTGTAAGTATTACGGGTTCTTATTGCACATGGCCCTCTCTCTCTCTCTTTCTGCAAGTTCTGATTTATACATGTAACTATGTGCCAACCAGGAAGTAACTGGTCGAGTTTTCATGCCTTTGTTTGAGTGCCCATCAAAGCGTTGTGAAATAAACAAAAGCTCTGGCAATCTTATCCTTCAACTCAGAGCATCAAAGTTCTTAAAGTTCCAAGAGGTTCTTACTTGACACCCATTTTCAATTTCAATAATTGTTATAGTAGTACAAGTTGGGATTCATTGTGCATTGTTTAGTTAACATAAGATGATTTCCTTCATCTGTGGTTCAAAGTTGATTACATTTTTCTCTTCTGTAATAGTGTTATGATATTGTCTAATTGTAGGCCAAGATTCAAGAGTTAGCTGAGCATGTCCCGAAAGGCCACATTCCATGGACAATGACTGTTCATTTGAGGGGAGAACTTACAAGAAAGGTGGGTTGTTTATATGTGCATGTTCACAAAATCAGTACCTCTCTATTTTTCTTTTTCTTTTTTGGACTCTTTAGATAAACACAATGTTTTTAGCAGCAGCTGATATCACTATGCCATAATTTTATTGTGAAACCTTAAGTTCCAGTATAGAGATTATAATCAACTGATTAAAGGAAATTGGGAAAATTTAATATGAAGTGAGTTGTAGCTAAATTGCTGTCTTATAGTGCAAAATTTATTTATTTTGTTCTCTTTCAAATTGCCGGGTGGCTAGGTGCGTCTCTTGTTTTAACCTCACTTAATTCTTGTCATTAAATGAAATAAATAAAATTTCGATGCATAACTAAGTAGTCTAAGATTAACTGGTTATTTTACTAACGTCTGTTTTTTTGGCTACTGATCTTTCTTCTAATTGATTGTTGTCAGGTTGCTCCTGGTGATGTCATTGAATTATCTGGAATTTTTCTCCCAATACCTTATACTGGTTTTAGAGCAATGCGAGCTGGTTTGGTAGCTGATACATACTTGGAGGCCATGTCCGTCACCCATTTCAAGAAAAAATATGAGGAGTAAGCCTTTCTCCAGTTATCATTTCTACTGGCCCTGTTAATTGAGGAATTATCATTTCTTACTAAAATATGTGCTTGTGTATTTCTGCCGCAGGTACGAACTTAAAAGAGATGAGGAAGAGCAAATTGCACGGTTAGCTGAGGATGGTGATATTTATACTAAGTTAGCACGATCACTGGCACCTGAAATTTTTGGACACGAGGACATTAAAAAGGCTTTACTTCTTCTTCTTGTAGGAGCTCCTCACCGCAAGTTGAAAGATGGGATGAAGGTATACTCCTTTACTATGTCATTAAATTATACGTCTATTATATTTCAAAGAGCTGAGGTAAATGGATGTGTTGACACATCTTAGTTTTCCATGTACTTTACACCTTAAGGAAATAATAAAAGAAAAAAAGCAGCATATTCCCAATTTTCTGTCTGGAATACCTTTTCTCCGAGGATGTTCTAGCCGGTACTGCTTTGGTGTCCTCCAATTTTCTGAGTTGTAGGTTCTTCCTGTGTGTAGATTTTTATTTTTCTTGAATTTGTGACTCATGGCTTGCTCGTTTTTATATTTGGTTAGAGTTTACTGAAAAAATATTTGAAATATTCTTTTGGAACCTCAGATTAGAGGTGACTTACATATATGCTTGATGGGCGATCCTGGAGTTGCAAAGTCAGCTTCTTAAGCACATAATTAATGTAGCCCCTAGGGGTGTATATACTACAGGCAAAGGAAGCAGTGGAGTAGGTCTAACTGCTGCTGTCCAGAGACATCCAGTTACAAATGAGATGGTTTTGGAAGGAGGAGCCTTGGTAAGCTTTTTTTTTTTGTTTTTGTTTTAAGTCCTTGTATTTGTGTTTTGGTTCATTGCTTCTTCAAATTCAAGAAACTGCTCTTAGTGATACAATTGTTGAGATAACATATGAAACTGTGTATTATGAAACTGCTCTTAGTCATGTGTATTATATATTTACTGTCTTGAATGTGCAGCATACCATACATATCACAATGCTCAATTCGGTGCCTTGTGCAATACTTTGAATCTAAGTTTAGAAACATTTTATCGTTGTAATTAGATGCTTAATCTTGAATTCTGCTTAACAATAGGGATTCAGTAAGACAGTAATTATGCTTTGACTCCTTTCAGGTGCTAGCTGATATGGGTATATGTGCAATTGATGAGTTTGACAAGATGGATGAATCAGATCGTACAGCAATACATGAAGTCATGGAGCAGCAGACAGTAAGTATTGCCAAGGCTGGGATTACTACGTCACTTAATGCTAGAACTGCCGTGCTTGCTGCTGCTAATCCAGCCTGGTACAAATGCTCTCTATGTTAATTTTTATTTATGTTACTCATCTGGTAGACTTGTACATTGTCCTGCACTGAATTTGAGGTCACTTTCTTGCTCCAAATAAAACTCTTTGATTTTTATTTATTTATGAATAATGTTCAGCTCATATGGTTGTTCTAAATCATTTAATTTCAATAGCCAATTTTATGTTCTGAAGGGGAAGATATGACCTACGGAGAACTCCAGCTGAAAATATCAATCTTCCTCCTGCGCTTCTGTCGAGATTTGATCTACTGTGGTTGATCTTGGATCGAGCAGACATGGATAGTGATCTTGAAATGGCCAGGCATGTTTTATATGTCCACCAGAATAAAGAATCTCCAGCTCTTGGATTTGCTCCACTTGAACCATCCGTTCTTCAGTAAACCTCACATATTCTTTTCTCAAAATATTCAGTTATAGTCCATACTGAGAAGATATGCTTGAGATGAAGATTGAATGTAGAAGTTATATGATCAGTCCTTTATCATGAGCGTTTGATCCCCATTGCGTCTATCATATTATAGTTTGTTAGATCAATGCATGTCTGAAGCTGCTTTGTAATTAGATCTAGTAGTGTCAGCGCACATGTCAATGTTCACATGCACTTAAATCTTAGGGCCCTACAAATTATGTGTTATATTTCACTGTGAAGTCTCTTTGGTTTCTAGTGCATATATTTTGGCTGCAAGAAGAATATCTCCTTTCGTCCCAAGGGAATTGGAGGAGTACATTGCCAGTGCCTATTCCAGCATTCGGCAAGAAGAAGCTAAATCCAACACCCCTCATTCCTATACAACTATCAGAACCTTGCTCAGCATTCTCCGCATATCAACTGTAAGTGCTGTGTTTTTTCTCTTAGATTTTGTGAAGTTACAAAATATTCTTCTGGCAGTTGTTTGACTCTTCTTAAACAGTTGTTGGCAAGACTTCGGTTCTCAGAAACTGTGGCTCAGAGCGACGTGGATGAGGCACTAAGGTTAATGCAAATGTCGAAGTTGTCATTGTACTCAGATGATCGCCAACGATCTGGTCTGGATGCAATCTCTGATATCTATTCAATCTTGCGAGACGAAGCTGCAAGGACTAACAAGATGGATGTGAGCTATGCTCACGCACTGAACTGGATTTCGAAAAAGGTTAGTTCTCAATTATAATTCAATATATCACCAGCTTAGGTTTCAAAAAAGTTGTTTCACAAGCCACTTGCCTCAAATCTGACTGAAGTTGCTAGTTATTTTGTCTCACTAATGGCTGAGATGGTTGGTTTTGGACAGGGATATAGTGAAGCTCAGTTGAAAGAGTGTTTGGAGGAATATGCAGCTCTGAATGTGTGGCAGATACATCCCCACACATTTGATATCAGGTTTATTGATGCTTGATGTTGCAAATTGTTGGTTGGGGAGGAAATTTCCATTTTAGAACTAAATAGCCATTTAGAAGATTGTAAGACTTGTAATTTGCAGTTCAAAAGAAGCTGTGATATGGTAAAATTTGATGTATTATGATAGTTCCTTTTTATTATTTTTTATAGTTTTATTGTAAACTATATCTGAAAGATCATTTGTTGGTTTCAACAATTGACATAATCAATCTAGCTAATATTCTTGATGTCCACCACCTCATCATTTGTTAGTTACTCCATTTGTTTTAATATAATTGTCCACTTTATCATATGAGAGTATATTTTTGAGAATCCAAATGACTCATCGTTAGGGATGATTTTAGTCTAGAAAAAAGTTGTATGTAGCAAAAGTGAATTGAGAAGCTCTCAATTGTGTTAAAATGGTATTCCAATGACAGAATTTTATCCTTATAACCAAGAAGGCGATGTGAGGGCATGATTAATTATTTATAACATAGGCTACATAATGAATTTGAGACTCAACTATTTGGTTGTGTCCTCCACGGACGTCCGTCGAACTTTGGAGTCTTCACATAACTTAAAAGCATCGTGAGATCATCGTTTTACATTGTCATAACCTTAAAGTTGCATGGAAGCTAAGTGTTATGTTCTTTTTTCTCTTGTTTCTTTCGAATAGTTGCTCAAGCTACTGGGGTGACGGGATTTTCAAAATAAGACTCTCAAACATTATTTTAGGAAAATTATTTGCAGTAGAGACTCGAGTGACAAAAAATAAAACAATAATAAATGGAAATTTAATTAAAAACAATTTGACCTGGCCACTACATAATCTTAGCGAAACACCAATAATAACAAGACACGTGGATAGTAAACAAGTATCACCGTATTCCCCATGTGGACTGATGTATGCAATTGCAATCTAAAACCCTAACCCTAAATCAGAAACGACAAACCTCTGGAAGAGCTGTCCAAAGTCAGGAGAAGAGAGGCAGTGCGGTTCTTCACAGTTGAGAAGGTTTTGAGGTTCCAATTCCGACAGCGAAAATGGCGGGAGGGAAGATGAAGAAGGAGAAGGCGAACAAAGGCGTGCGAGCCCCATCGAACCACTACCAAGGAGGCATGACCTTTCACAAATCCAAGGGACAGCACATTCTGAAGAACCCACTGCTGGTGGACTCCATCATCCAGAAATCTGGAATCATGAGCACTGACGTCATCCTCGAGATCGGTCCTGGTACCGGTAATCTCACAAAGAAGCTTCTAGAGACCGGGAAGATGGTCATCGCCGTCGAGCTCGACTCCCGTATGGTTCTCGAGCTTGAGCGCCGGTTTCAAGGCACTCCTTTCGCCTCTCGCTTGAAGGTATTGTTTTTTAAATTGCTAAAAAGTTATGCTTTCATGTTTTTCTCCGGAAAATTGAGGTGCAAAATTAGGTTGTTAGGTTATGTATGAAGTTTTTTTTTTTTTTTTCCCCTGAGAATTCAGATTAAAATTTGGTTGAATTGTTGCTTTCGTAGTGGTGTCCATTGATAATTTAATGTTTGGTGAGTGAAAGTTTTCATTTTTCATCATACATATTGAAATTATTTGTGTTTTTCCTTTTCCTCAGGGTTGTGTTTGGTAACTTGAGTTCTATTTCAAATTCATTATTTGAAATGTTGTACTTCAAATACAAATATAATGCCCTTTTTTAAATCATAGAATTTCATATGACAAGTTAAGAGTTGTCATTTGTTGGCATGTTTTGATTGCCATTGGTTTTGACTCAGATCCATATCTTTGATTTGGACTAATGATAGATACGAAGCAAAATAACAATAACCGAAGAGAGTTCCTTGTTTTGTTTTGTAATGATTAATGAAGTCATGCTATTGATCTTTTCGCTGGAGGGTCTTTAGTTCATGTATGGTGATATTGATTTTCTGAATGGAGTTCTTCAATGTCGATGCATGCAGGTTATTCAAGGTGATGTGCTCAAGACTGAACTCCCGTATTTTGATATATGTGTGGCGAACATCCCTTACCAAATTTCTTCTCCGCTTGTCTTCAAACTCCTGTTCCACCAGCCCGCCTTCAGGTGTGCAGTCATTATGTTCCAGAGGGAATTTGCAATGAGACTAGTTGCACAACCTGGTGACAACCTTTACTGCCGCCTTGCTGCAAACACCCAGCTTTGGGCTCGAGTCTCCCACCTCCTCAAAGTTGGGAAGAATAATTTCCGACCTCCACCTAAGGTAGATTCCTCGGTCGTTCGGATTGAGCCTAGGAAGCCACGTCCTGATGTGGAATTTAAGGAGTGGGATGGTTTGTTAAGAGTTTGTTTCAATAGGAAGAACAAAACCCTTGGATCAATTTTCAGGCAGAAAAGTGTTATTTCTTTGCTTGAAAAGAACTACAAGACAGTACAAGCATTGGGGTTGGCGCAAGGAGGTTTGCCGGAGGGAAGAGGAGCGGCAATGGATTTTTCAAAATTTGGTGATTCTGAAGTAGATAAAAGCATGGATATGGATGATGATATGGACGATGAAATGGAGATGGAGGATTGTCCTGTAGAAGGCGAGACATCTGAGTTTAAAAATAAGGTTATGGCTGTCTTGAAAGAGGGAAATTTCGAAGAGAAGCGGTCATCAAAGCTCACACAGCAAGAATTCTTATACCTACTCTCTTTGTTCAACAAGGCTGGTATACACTTCTCTTGATTCTTGAAATCAAGAGATACCCAATTTTGTTCAGATTGTTTTCTGAATCTTACTATTCTGTTGATTATAGTTTTGTATCAACTCTCTTACTGAATGTGATAGATTCTGGTTGTTCAATGAAATGTCTTATTATGTGATAATCCTCTACTGTGCTGATCTATAATTTGTCATGAGATTCCGAGCTTGTTTGAACTCTTAGATAGTACTCGTATAAGAATTTTTGTTTCAAGATTAGAAATTAAGAATGAGAATGAGATGCCGAAGTATCATGTTTGGATTAGTAATTCTATTTATCATGGAAAGTTTCAGAATCTGGAATCTTCATCTCATTCTTGATTTTCATTTCTGAACTAAAGCTCTGATATATCATGGAGATGAAGGATATGCCACTATTGAAATGCACAATAAATATTTGAAAGCTAATTACACGTCAACATAGCACAAATAAAGTTTACAATACCTTTCAAGCAAATGAAAAAGTTGCTGTTCTTAACATGAATGGGTCAGGGAGGGCAAAATTATTGTAAGTTTATATATTGTATATATATTCTGTTTATTTACCCATGTATATATGTATGTATATGTCTGTTATATATATTTATTATTAGAGCTTACCATTGTACACACAAGGGAGGTATATATATGTGTATCTTCATTTGCTATGGATGTATTGGATTGCTTCTAGCAGGTGTTGTGTTTTCAGGGGCTTGCATAGATGAAAATCCATTCCAGCCTCCATGATTTTTCTTGTTTCTTCTTCTGATGTATGTGCTGTTAATGCTATGATAGGAATGTGCACACCATATTGCTTCTCTGCCTCTCTAATCCTTCTTGTTGCTTCATAACCATTCATTTCTGGCATCTGGTGGAAGTAAAAATCCATGAACAAGTCAGTATCCAATTTTAAGTGTAAAACAAAAATATAACTTATGCATAGAGCCGACAATTTGTGTGTGCATGTTGTGTTGAAGGTTGTTAGCATGCAGCACGACTCAATGCGAACACGGTAACTAAATGGGTCTGGTTGACGTGAACACGGTAACTATTTGGGTCTGATTTTAAAGGAAGGAAGATGAGATCAAGATGGTCACATACCTCACAATCCATTAATATGTAATCATAAGGAAGCAGCTCAGAATCTCTATGTTCCTGCTGATCCTTGAAGCCATTGCACACTAATTCCAAAGCTTCCTCACCATTTTCACAGCCCTCAACAGTTGCACCAAGTCGCACGAAGAGAGTCATCGTTAGTTTGCGCAAGACCAAACTGTCCTCAGCAACCAAAACTCTCTTCCCATACAAAAGCTTATCATTGCTAGTGCTGCTAGTAATTTCCTCTATCTCCTTCTGAGAATCTCTTGGTTTGGACTCGAGATCAGTAACATTCTCCGAAGAACACGATACTGATACTCCAAATTCAGGCAAGAGCCTGATCGCATCAGGCAAACGAGAACCATGAAATGGCTTAGATACAATCATATCAGAAGGATCGACCATGCCCTCTTCAAGATCCTTGAAATGAAAGCTTCGCATACCCGGTTTCTCCAACCAAACAACCCTGCAAGAACAGCTCTGGAACAAGCCTTTCCTGAACTCTGCCACAGCTCTGCACAGTTCAGGAAATGGCCCTGCATTGGCATCAATCACAACCAGAACAAAGCTCGAAGGCACGTCCGCGAGACTCAGCTTTTTCTTTATCTTGTGGAGCATCGAATCAAGATCCTCCCATTGCTCCACAACTGATACTCCAATCCCTCGGCTTTCCATGAACCTGCGTGACATCCTCCGGCGCTCCTCGTTTTGTACCAAAAGCACGACCTCGGACATAGGTTCAGTATCAGCATCAGACTTAACAATGTCTTGATTCGCATTCTCGGGAGAGACAGCGAGCAAAACATTGAACCTGAAGCAACATCCATTTCCTCCATTTTCTTTGTCAACGATTTTGATATCTCCGCCCATCAAACGCACCTGAAAGTCCACGAACATACATGACAAAACGCGCGATAAACATAAAATTATAACTAGTACCAGAGAGTTGTATACAAATGCATACCAGAGATTGAACAATCCCGAGTCCCAAGCCAGTGCCTCCATGTCCAGCAGCTGAGCCCTTGACCTGCACATAGTTCTCAAACACAGATTCTCGCTCCTCTACAGCAATTCCTTTCCCTGTATCCTCAACCTCGAGCATAAATCGCACTGCATCTGGATTTGAGGTCTCGTTTTTATTCGCATTTTCTGAACTGGATCGTTCCTCGATCCAAGCTCGAACTGAAATGTGACCCTCGGAAGTGAACTTGACGGCATTGCTGAGGAGATTGCATAGTATTTGTCTCAACTTTCCTCTGTCACCTTTGACATGTGAGAATTTGGTGAGAGAAGCATCGTGAGGATCCAAAATCACATCCACATTCTTCTTCATGCCCACAGGATGGAACAAATCAACTACATCTTCAAGAAGCTGGGCCAAATCAAATTCTTCTTCTTCTAGCTCCATCTTGCCAGCTTCTATTTTGCTCATATCAAGAATTGAATTCAATAAACCTGAATAATAAATAAGCACATAATTAATTAGTGACTAATTTAAGAAGTTTGACCAAACAATTTAGACGCTATGTATATATAAATCCGCGATCAAAAAGTAATAAATGATAATTTATATTTTCTATATTAGTGCATGTAAGTTACATAAAATCAGTTTTAGTACGTTGGACACATCCAGTCATTTCATTTTGTAAATGGTGGATACGTAACGTGTTTGACACGTATGCGAAGAGTGCTTGAGTATTGTCCGAGTATCAAATATAGATACGTTGTTGAGAAGATGTGAGTGTCCGTGTATTAAATTTATGGAACTAAATGCTTGATCTAACGGTATATTATCATGAATGAAAAGTTGATTACCTAATAGGTCTTTTGCACAAGTATTCATTTGTCTTAAATTAGCTTCTAGTTCAGAACCAGCAGCAACTTCCTCAAAAGACATGTCGATCAAGCCAATGAGGCCTGCAAGAGAAGCTCGAACGTCGTGACTCGCCTTAGCCAAGGCACTAGATTTGATCATGCTCTTCATCTCTGCTTCTTCTGTAGCTTCAATCTGTTTTATCAGTGAAGAGCACATACTCGTCTCTCTTTTCGCAGCCCTAACCATCAGCGACACGAAACTGAACATGAAGATCACGGTAGTGACCAGCATCGCTACGAGGAGGATGAACAAAAATTTGCCCTCGTTTTGAACATGATTCTCCAATGGAAAAGCTAATGCATATACCTGTGACAGTGCAAAAAAATAGAGCTTAGTTGAAGAGGTTGTTTTGGATTAGCTTGTAACATGTTCAAATTAGTTTATAAGCATTGTTCCAAAATTAGTTGATTACATCAAACTTTTCACGATCACTTACGATGCGATTAAACTAATTACAAACTCTTAGTATGGTCAAGCTTTTGGGAATTAATTTAAAAAATTTCTTGAAATTTCATAAATAATCTAAAAATATATAATAATAAAATTTGATAGATAGGAAGAGAATACACAAAGTTTTGGAGATATTATGAATTTTTATTTTGGAAATTTGAATCTTCCAAAAAGGCAACTTTTTTTTTTTTTTTTAAAGAATGTTATGGAAATATCTATTTTTCAGCCAGCAATATTTGAGTTATTTCTAAAATAATCTAGGAAAAAAAATTCTCTAACTGATTGTAAGAATGCAAATCAATGAACGAGTTTGTATTTAGTTGAAACATGTTTTTTTTTCTCTTTCTGTTACGTGCAAAATGTGAAAAAGTTTAATGTACTTATATGTATTTTCCCTAAAATATTTAGTACTTGCAAATAAATGTAAACACATACCGCTTGCAATCCCAAAATATCTACCGGGGAACAATATAGCACATACTTCGTCCCCTGAATGTTCAAGATAGGTGATGCATGGTAGGGTTTGCACAAAATATTGCCTATTGTTTTTGAACCGTTAGGGCTCACAAATTGGAAGGAAATTGAATCATTCGCCGCGTGCATTCGCGTAATTGGGAGCCCGTCCACCAGCACAGTGCCATCCCTAGTAGCCAAATACAATCCCCGACCATGAAAATCCACACTCGAGAACAAACCAATCAATTCTTTCATCGAAAACCCTAGCGAAACGATACCACTTACTCTCCCATCAACACCAACACCAGCATAGTTGAGTAACAAAAGATTACGTGTCTCATTCCACCCTGTCCCCAACGAAGCGAATCCATTAGTACCTGTACTTACAATAGTTTCTCCAATGTGGCTCACGTTTTCTGTTGTAATCAAGGGTTGTGATTCCACAGCTTCTCCGTATAACTTCGCAGTGTCCCGATCCACATCCTGTTTGTACCATTTATAGCTCTTCGGGTTGCTTGGATCGCAAGTAAACGAACAATTAGCATAAACCGCAAGAACTTGCTCGCCGTCCGCATAAAACGAGAAGAAGAGGCCGTCGAGGCCAATGTACGAAACCTGGGACACGTACGGAACTACATGCAATGATTGGAAAAGTGGCGGCGCAATCCAACGTTGGATCTCGGAGAAGGTGAGGTTGTTGTCGTGATCCGAACTGAGAATTCTGGCCAATTTGGTCGCCGACGAACTGATCGGAAGAAACAGTTTCGCGGTTTTGTTGATTCCGGACAGAATCTCCGAGTGGAAGATTCTAGAATTCGAATCCGTTTCGCGCTCAATTCGCTTGATTGTGTTGAGCCAACATGGAAGCACAATACTCGGAAGAACCAGCACCAACAATGCCTATATCAAGATTGATTCTTTTAAGTAATATATAATCGAAAATGGTTTAATAAGTAATTCAAGATCACAAATTTAAAACCAAAATCTTCAAGATATGATCGTAAAATATAAAATACATATAATATTTTATGAATCTTGAAAAATTGAAAATAATATATTAGGGTTAGAGAATCGTCACCAGACAGAAACAAACTGAACGTTGAGCCATCAATGAAGTGAGCTTCATTTTCTGTGTCTATTTTTTTTTTCTGCATAATAGTCATGGAAAATAATAAGAATCAGAAGTCGTAATAATTTTTTATTTTTATAATGATTATTTAGGGCATGATATGGGGAGAAAATCTCTCTAAAATTTTGTATAAAACTTAACAAAGGAAAATATATGTGATTTTTATTAACAAGTAAATAATCTTCAATTTAATTTAATTTTATATAGTAAAAATGTTTTTTTGTCTTTAATTGTGTGCTTATGCATCTTATGAAAAGAAAACCAGATTGGCCCTTCCATTCAAGATATCAAGAATTTTATAAATTATTCTGAAAATGCAAACATTATACGTAATTATGTCCTCGAAGTTATATTTAATATTTGTTATTACACGAGTTATTGTTGACGAACATTTATTGTGTTATTATCTATTAACACGGGTTAGTTAATTTAATTGAAGTTAAACATACTTTAAATAATAAATTATGTGCTAAATAAATGCAATATGTTTCGCGGGAAATGCATATCTAGACAAAATTGTTGTGCTATTCAAAATTTGAATCGTCGCGCCAAAATTAAGCTCAGATTCAATTTAAATGGTTCAAGATCAAACTTTTCTTGATCGATCCCCATGGTTGCAAAGGTTTGTTGCCATGAACCTAAAGGGTTCATTTTATATGTCTTGGACCTTGTTTGTTGTTTATGATTTTTAAAAATAATAAAAAATCTTAGAAAGCAAGATCAATAAATCAAAATTTTGAATATATAATGGATGCATTGTAAAACCAACCGATAATTTTCTTCTGAACAATAACTTAAAAGAACAACGATTCAAATTGATATATGCATGGATATCATACAAATATATCAAACATAATTATCTATGAAACCACATAATGCAATGATCATCTCAAACAACCAAACAAACAAGAAGAAGCAAAAGAAAAATGAGAGAGATGTTGAAGAAAATTAGATTGTTTTTTTTTTTTTCAGAATAAGAAAATTAGATTGTAAAGTTCCTTAAGAAATTGTATTTAATCTTACCACCATGAATCCACAATATAGCAAGTAAAATATCAACTCTCATTGGTATAAAGGAAAAAAGATCTTAAAAATTTCCATTATTTAATTATATACCTGCGGATCTTTGGCCTTCTCTCTCAAGATTGCAATGTGATTGTGTTGACGATGGAGATGAATTGTTTTTGATAATAGAGAGACCAATCTTATAACATTTACCTCGTACAAAAGTCACTTTCAAATCACTCGAAACCCAAAATATTTGAACACTTGTTGCTCATGATATAAATATACAGTAACTAAAAATTTCTTACTATTTCTTCAATATATAGACTATGGATTATCAAAGAAAGCAACCTTCACAAATATATGGAAATGAGTGAAAATTACGAAAAAAACACAAGCCATATCGGCTTCTCCCTAGACAAGTGTTATTAGGTATTTTGTGGTGATAATTATGGTTATAAAGTTGGTTAAGAAGAAAAATATTTATGGCGGTTTGCATTTTTTGATTTTATGCACCACGTAGCCTGCATTCCCATGCAGCTACAAACATTTTCGACTATTGTGGTTGGTAGAACTTTGAAAACCACTGCATAAAATAGTGAGACTATTGGCTGAAGATAGTTAAGTAAATTGATGTAGATTTTGTATTTAATACGTTCTTATCTTAAGAGATATTGAGATAATAAACTAATAGAAATTATATATAAATATTTTCGATTACAGTAAAAATTGCATTTACTTCTTAATTGCGAAAAAAAAATGTTTCTAACATTATATTATGAGTTTATGACATTGATTAGTGATCAATTCGGTTGATGAACAATTATTTAAACCCCTAGTTCGAGTTTATAAATTTTGTTTGATATATGTCTGGTCTTTTGATCGTGAACTGATGTTTAAGGAAACCGATCATATTCATAAATAAACATCGCTCTTTGCTCGAGTTATCATCATGTATTTTCTAACTATAGACATATATTTCAAATATTTGACGAAGACAACGAGCACGTTATTTCTCATTTGTCCAAAATTAGTATCTTCTAGTCATATTTGTCTTCATTCCAAATTTATATTTTAAAAAACAAATGATTAGATTGTTTCTCGAAAATAATTAAATTCATGTGTCAAGTGCTTAATTACTTATTTGAGAGAATGCGTCAAATCGTGATCGGTACAAATCAAATTAGGGATTGAAACTGCTTTGCCATTTCTCGTCGGGCAAGTTATTTTTTTTGTTTCCTCCTCTGCGGTGGCGCAGAGATAAAATGCACCGAAACTAAATCAAATTAAGGAGAAAATGTAACTCGATAGTTCTAAGAGAAAATGGGTTTAAATAGAGACTCAAGCCCATTACTTCTTTTGGGCCTGAAGCCCATTTCATATGGAAACGAAAAAGAGAAGAGTAACAAAACCGAGCCGGACGATCTGGATTCCATAGCAGCTACTGCTTTTACCTTTTCGCTTCCTTCATTCCCGCCAAATATTCTCCGATCGGAGCGCTTCCCGGGGTTAATTCCCGCCACTTTTGACACCTTGTAACTTGATAGTTCCTGTGCTCTGGTCATCGCTTCCATTTCACGCTCTCTCCTCTCTCTATTTCTTCTCCGAGAAACGTTTAGGGTTCACGATTAGCTTTTCGGCGTAGTGACGTCGCGACAGAGAGAGGTTACAAATGGCTCCTTCGCGTCGCCTGAGCAATGGTAGGTCACCTCTGGTTAACAAACAGAGCCAAATCACAACCTTCTTCGGTAAATCATCATCTTCACCATCTCCTTCTCCTTCCCCTGTGCTCTCCAAGCAGAAATCTAAGCTAAACCCTAGCCAGAGCCGTAGCCCTAGCCCCTGTCCCAGCCCCATCACCCCGTCTTCTCTCCAATCAAAACTCAAGAAGCCTCTCCTGGTCATAGGCTCCACCCCGTCTCCATCTCCTTCAGCACCGGACACCAAATCTTACGGCCTAGAGGTTGTGGGGAAGAGACTCAGGGTTTACTGGCCGTTGGATGAGACCTGGTACGAGGGTTCAGTGGAGTCATTTGATGAGAATACCGGCAAGCATTTGATTCGGTATGATGATGCGGAAGAGGAATCCTTGGATTTGGGAATAGAGAAGGTTGAGTGGGTTGAGGAGCCCATGAAGAGGTTTAAACGGTTGCGTCAGAGTTCCTCGGTTGTGCAGATGGCGGTGGCTAAAGAGGAGGTTGCGGAGGAACAGAATGGCGGGGGGGGGGGGCCGCCTGTAAAAAAGCTCAGAAGGGTGGGTGGGGGGGGTTCTTCGGGGAGTGAGGGTGAGGGGGGGGCGAGTTTAGATGACATTGGTGGGGATGATGATTCTAGCGATGAAGATTGGGGGAAAACTTCAGTGAAAGAGGAAATAGAGGATGGTGAAGACGAGGTTATGGATTTGGAAGATGAAGAAGATGTAGCGGATATATTAAAAGGAAAGCAGAGAGGGAAGAGTGAGCTGCGAAAGCAAAAGGCGAGTGTTGAAGGAACATGTAAGAAGAGCAAGAGTGTTACTGATGTGGAGAAAAAAGAGTACAAGGTTTCTATTGTGGAGCCCAAAAATACTTCTGATAGTAAGTGATTGAGTTCTTAGTCTGTTCAGTTCCCCTTTCTCATTCTTTAAATCTTTAAATTGTATAATGTGGAACATGATAAAACAAATAAACCATTTTTCTTAATTATTTGGTTATGTTGGATTCAGTTATATATAATTGGACTGGCATTATGAACCTTTTTGTGTTTGTAATGGTTTGTAACTTTGAAGAGCTCAAGAGAAAGATCAATCTTCAAAGGGAATAGAAATAAACACAATTGCTGGAGAGTAAAGTAAAGGTTATTAACAAATTTAAATTTGTTCTGTAATAGAATAAGACAGGACTGTCTGAACCAAAATCTTCAATTATAATTCTGAATTGAACATTGCCTCATTGTACATGAATCCAATGTCTTTCTGGTTTCTTTTATTTACATACATAATTTGTTTCCATAAGTAGCTCATGTTGTTGTTATACTATGTGTATTGAACTTGTGAATGCTCTACTGCAGGTAAAATATCATCTAACAATTTTAATAGCCTCTTAACCGGTGATGCCACAGAAAGGTTTAATGCTCGTGAAGCTGAGAAGTTGCGCTTTCTTGGAGTGTAAGTTCTTTAACATCTTCATAAATCATTTAAGCTGAATCTCTGGCCCTCTCTTTTTGCCATATTATGGCAGTTGCAAGCTAACATACAGACTGATCTTTTGTATGATGGAACCTTAAGCTTTCTTTCCTTAATATATCTCTCTTTTTAGCTCTTTATATGGCCATAAGAAAATGTGCACCCAAAGTATCTATACTATATTCAAGACCATATAATTGCCAAAATTTTGGAACTTCTTTTTTGTTTTATGTGAATTTCTCAACTCAACTGTTCTATGTTGATATAATTTTGTATTGAAATAGAGGACGCAAGGATGCTAATAAAAGGCGTCCAGGTGATGCAAATTATGACCCAAGGACTCTTTACCTGCCTCCCGATTTCCTAAAGAGTTTGTCAGGTGGTCAAGTAAGTTACATTCAAATGATGATTATCTTTGAGGTATCTTTTATATTGCACATTTGTATACTTAGTGGCTTATCATTATACAGAGACAATGGTGGGAGTTTAAGTCAAAGCATATGGACAAGGTTATGTTTTTCAAGGTATTTTTGTTCACAATCACATAGGTCAAATAAACATAAACAGTGATGTCTGAGTTGGCAATCACTTTTGCATTCTAATGACTATTTATTCTTTGTTGTGGTAGATGGGAAAATTTTATGAACTTTTTGAAATGGACGCGCATGTTGGAGCTAAAGAGCTTGATTTGCAATATATGAAGGTATTAACTAATTTGAGTATATATGACAGTTATTGACACTTTGATTATCTTTCCGATAGTTTCCATTTCTTTCATTTTTTTGGCTGTCTTCAGCTATTCATTTTTTGTTACAAAGTAATTCTTTTCTTAGGACCTTATATCTCCCTCTTTAATTAACCTTCCCAATTAATATATTATTTACCTCGACTATATGACATCCAAATATTGGGTATGTAAATATTAGAGGACAAAAAAGATTTTGGTAGCCTGAATATTGATGTTTTGAGCTCTGTGCCATAGGTGGATATATTATCTTTTTTAATGTAATTCAATGGTATTTCCCCAACTTACCATTGGCGTTGACTGGCAATTTAGGGAGAACAACCTCATTGTGGATTTCCAGAGAAGAATTTTGCGATAAATGTCGAGAAATTGGCTAGAAAGGTTTGCTTTTTGCATATAATCTATTTCAACTTTATTCAATTTTTATCATTTTCATGAGCCCATTTTGGACTTGGGAATATTTATGGTAGTTGCTTTGTCTGAGCAGGGTTATCGAGTTCTTGTCATAGAGCAGACAGAGACCCCTGACCAGCTGGAGGTTCGTCGCAAAGAGAAGGGTTCTAAAGATAAGGTTTGTCTAGATTTATGTGATTACAAATAATCAGCTAACAATATTCTTTTCTATTAATTTACATTTTTCCCAGAATTGGCTACTATCATATTTATCTGTTGACCTTTGAAAATATAGAGTAAGTCTAGGATTTTTTAATCATCTAATGGGTGTACATTTTTGCTTGACGACATATACCAACTATTTAGAAGTACTCTGTCATTCTTTGGGTGAGATTTTAATATCAGCCTGGTTGATAATTCATGTTAATGTTGATTCCTGCTGAATTGATAATCTCATTATGTAAAATGGCAACATCCTATTTACCATACACTATATTTTTATTGTTTGATTCCTTATTGCGTGCTTTTCCTGCTTTGGTTTTTTATCTCAAGTTAACTTGTAATGGAATTTAGAACAAACTTGGTGTTCAATGGTTGAAATATTTCCCCACATCTATAGGTTGTGAAGCGTGAAGTGTGTGCTGTGGTAACAAAAGGAACACTTACTGAGGGAGAGATGTTGTCATCAAATCCTGATGCTTCTTTCCTATTGGCATTGACTGAAAGATGTCAGAGTTTAGAAAACCAAAAGACTGAGCGAATATTTGGTGTATGTGTGGTTGATGTTGCAACCAGCCGGGTTATTCTTGGACAGGTATGACTCTAAAATAAACAAGATCATGGCATCTCCATTTCTTTCCTTAGATATAAAACAAACTATGCATGTGAGCAAATTAAATGTCCAAGGGGTAATGATAGTGGTTTTCTATTTAAGGTCAATGAGAGTAGATGACCCCACTAGCATTTCAAAAAGAGTTTCAGGGGCTGTTTAAACTGCTTCCCATGTACACTACTGTAGAAATTAAGTGAATTTTAAACATGAAGTGTTTAAGGTTTCTTCTTGTTTCCAATAGTACTGAATACTGATGTGTTTTAATTGATTGGACTCTGACTATGCATCTCACTTTTCCAGTTTAGGGATGATTCGGAATGCAGTGCCCTTTGTTGTCTACTGTCTGAACTAAGGCCGGTAGAAATTATTAAACCAGCAAACACACTAAGTCCTGAAACTGAGAAAGTGTTGATGACACATACAAGAAGTCCTTTAGTGAATGAGCTGGTTCCAATGTTAGAATTCTGGGATTCTGAGAAAACTATTACTGAGGTCAAAACTACTTACAAACGTATAGGTGGCCAGTTGGTTTCTGGTTCTTCAGATAATAGTGACAAGCATCCCAGAAATTCTCATATAGGTGAAGATGGGTCAGACTGTCTACCAGATGTCTTGTCGAAGCTAGTGACTGACGGGGAGAATAACTTTGCACTTTCAGCTCTTGGGGGCACTCTTTATTATCTGAAACAGGCTTTTTTGGACGAGACATTGCTTCTATTTGCAAAGTTTGAGTTGCTACCTTGTTCTGGTTTCAGTGATGTTGCCCAAAAACCATACCTGGTTCTTGATGCTGCTGCAATTGAGAACCTCGAAGTTTTTGAAAACAGTAGAAACGGAGGCTCTTCAGGGTAATCTTTTGGCATTCATATTAAGTTTGTCAATTTTGATTGTTGTTGGGATCTTATACTGAAGTAATTTATTCCTCTATGAAGAACTCTATATGCACAGTTGAACCACTGTGTGACTGCATTTGGGAAGAGGTTGCTCAGGACATGGCTAGCAAGACCATTATATCATGTAGAATCAATTAAGGAACGTCAAGATGCTGTTTCTGGTCTAAGGGTAAGTTTCTCATGATATGTTCATTCTTCTTTTCACTGTCTAATTAACAAGGATTTCAAGGGCAATTTTTCTTCTCAGTGTAAGGCTTATTTGGGGAAATTAATCAAGGAACTTTTAATACATATACTTTATCTTCTTTGCAGGGAGAAAATCTTCCTTTTGCACTTGAATTTCGAAAAGCAGTGTCCAGGCTTCAGGACATTGAGCGACTGCTGGCGCGGATTTTTGCAAGCAGGTAGAGTTAGAGAGGGCACATATAAATAGTAACTGAAATTGGCGTTAATCAACGATTTATGAGATGATTTGTGTCCATTTGATTGATCGATGCAGTGAATCAAATGGAAGGAATGCAAATAAAGTAGTTTTATATGAAGATGCGGCAAAGAAACAGCTCCAAGAGTTCATATCAGCTCTACGTGGCTGTGAAGTAATGGCTCAAGCATGTTCTTCTCTAGGTGTTATTTTGGAAAATGTCAACTCTAGAATACTAAAGCATCTCTTAACACCGGGTATTGTTAGCTTTCATGATCTTAAATTTTTTTAAGATTTTGTTATAGCGAGTGTCTTGTTCTTATTCTATTTCAAATGTCTTGTTTTAATTTTTAACTCTTACCTTTTTATATGCAGGAAAAGGTCTTCCTAACATTCATCCAATACTAAAACATTTTAAAGATGCCTTTGATTGGGTGGAAGCAAATCATTCAGGAAGGATAATACCTCATGAAGGAGTTGATTTGGAGTATGACTCTGCCTGTGAAACAATTAAGGAAATTGAATCTAGTTTGAAAAACCACCTAGAGGAACAGCGGAAACTACTTAGGGATAGATCAGTAAGAACTTTTCCAAAGTTGGTTGCGTCTTCATACAATTTGTGGTCTAATTCTTGGTTTATTTCTTATTTAAATAACCAATTGTATTGTTTGATGATCTGGTATAGATCACATATGTGACAGTTGGAAAAGACGCTTATTTATTAGAAGTGCCAGAGAATACGCGTGGTAGTATTCCTCGGGATTATGAGTTGCGCTCGTCCAAAAAGGTAAGCGCTAGGGTGCTGCACATGTTGTAGATTTAGTCATTGCCACATTCTTTGCCTGCTTGGAATGAATGTTTGATACTTGGACCAAATAATTAACAATTCAATATATTTTTATTATCTTCATGTTTATCTGGAAAACATTTTGGTCATTCATTATCATATTGCAGTCATGTTACTTGGATGTTGTCATGATGATTTGCATACCATGTCCAACTTGAAATACATATCATTGAGCAAAGTTTCCTTGTACCTTGTATATATAGCACTATGTTCTTAAACTCAGTTGTCTTTTTTGTCTGCATCATTTCTTAAAAGCACTAAATTAAGGTTTTCTGTTTGAATATGTTATAGAGTATAATACTAATATAATATTGGGGCTTCGAGTATAAGTTTAAGCATTTAGTTGAGTTGGATCCCTACATGGTATCGACCTTAAGGTCACTGGTTCGCGTCCTGTCCTATGTGTGGATCACGTGCAAAGCAATAATGGGCTTCCTAGTGAGGGGGCAAGTTAGAGTATGAAATTATATCATATCGATTCTTCAACTATCAGTTTAAACCTTTAGTTGAATTGGTCCTCTACAGTATATATGTTGATTATTATGTTTCTATAGATATTTCTGTCCTCATCCTGTCTGATGCATTATTAAAAACTTCTAAAATCATTTCTTAAAGAAAAAAACACCAACTACTGTGATTGTGATAAATATCATATCTTTTACCATGACAAATTTCTTAATCAAAATCATTTTAAAAATTGTTTTATATTTGCTTCCCACATCACATGCAGGGTTTCTTCAGGTACTGGACTCCAAACATTAAGAAGCTGTTGCGAGAGCTTTCTCAAGCTGAATCTGAAAAAGAGTCCAGGTTGAGAAGCATTTTGCAGAGGTTGATAGGGCAATTTTGCGAGCATCATAACAAGTGGAGAGATTTGGTTTCTGCAACTGCTGGTATGCATGTCTTGCCTGATTAATGCAAATGATATCATGGTTGTACATTCTGGTCATGTAAAATCTGTTCCAGCTTATACAGTTGGTGTTCAATCTCTATGAAACCTTGGTGACCGGATGCTCTCTCTCTCTCACACGCGCGCGCACACACACACACACACTCTCTCTCTCAAGACACCCAAATGGTACATCCCTGATAATACAGTGCTTACTGTTTCTGGAATCTTTTGAAAGTACCCCCATTTGTCGAATTTAAAGGTTCTTGCTAATAGAAATTTACTTGTTATAATGTGGATATAGATGCCAGTATGCCACCTTTTGGTTGAAAATAAATTCATGTGTTACAGAACTGGATGTATTCATAACATTATTTACTTGTTATAATGTGGATATAGATGCCAGTATGCCGCCTTTTGGTTGAAAATAAATTCATGTGTTTCAGAACTGGATGTATTCATAACATTATCGATTGCAAGCGAATATTATGAAGGACCAACATGTTGTCCAGTTATTAAAGGTTCATCCTGTCCAAATGAAGTTCCATGCTTTTCTGCAAAGAGTTTGGGACATCCTGTTCTTAGAAGTGATTCGTTAGGGAAGGGCACTTTTGTCCCTAATGACATTGTAATCGGTGGTCCTGGCCAATCTAGCTTTATCCTCCTCACTGGTCCTAACATGGGTGGCAAGTCAACTCTTCTTCGCCAAGTTTGCTTGACAGTAATTTTAGCCCAAGTAAGGATCTTCTCCCTATAATTTGCCAAGTTTATTATTTGTTCTCTGTAACTGATCTCTGGATTATCCTCAGCTAGGAGCAGATGTCCCCGCTGAAAGCTTTGAACTTTCACCTGTTGACCGAATTTTTGTTCGAATGGGTGCCAAAGATCATATTATCGCAGGGCAAAGTACCTTTCTAACAGAGCTTTCAGAAACTGCATCAATGCTGGTGAGATTTCCTTTTGCTTCTGAGCAAGTCACTAGGAATGGTTTTGATTTTAACAACATATTTTTTTATCATTAAAGCCATTTTGTTCTTCCATCATGCAAACTTATTCAAAACCAACCTCTTTTTTTTTTTTTTTGTTTTTGGTTATGGATTTTTTTCTGCTGCAAGACATATTTCCCCTTAGTGATATGCTATTTTTTTTTTTTTTTTTTTTTTTTTGCAGAAAGTCTATGAAATACATATTACATATTAGATGTGAGTTTGATTTTTTTTTAAAATATTTATGATGATATATGCAGTCCTCAGCAACTTCTAATTCACTAGTGGCATTGGATGAACTTGGACGTGGTACAGCAACTTCAGATGGGCAAGCCATTGCGTATGTACCAGACATAGAATATTTGAATAAACATTGTTGTTGCATGATACTATATATTATTTATTGTCTCGCTAATGCTGCAAAATATCTAAACAATTGACTAGGAACTATATGGTTTATCTAATTTTTTTCTTTCTGGACTATTTTTCCTATTTACAGGGAATCAGTTCTTGAACATTTTGTCCACACAGTGTGCTGTAGAGGAATGTTTTCTACTCACTATCACCGACTAGCTATAGACTATGAGAAAGATCCACAGGTATGTTTCTTCTGTTGGTAAATTGTTTTCAGTAACACAGGTTCTGCCGTTCTCTATAGAAACACGTCTGATTGTAATTAGATCTTAAATTGTATTTTTGGAATAGTAAATATCTTCCCCTTTGTACTTTGTTTCTGTAAGTGCAACTACCAACCATTTTGCCTCTTACATCATATTTCCTACAGGTCTCACTCTGCCATATGGCATGCCAAGTTGGAAATGGAGTTGATGGTGTGGAAGAAGTCACATTTCTTTACAAGTTGATACGTGGTATATGCCCAAAAAGCTATGGTGTCAATGTTGCCCGGCTTGCTGGTAATGATCTTTCTCTATTTGTCTACCTCCATTTGGAACTTAAACAAGAACCAAAATCTTGATCAGCCATTAGCACATTAGTCAAATGCACCTGCAAATTCAATAGATTCTCATCATGAAAATAGGTTTTAGTTTTTAAACTGTGGCATATTTCAACAGGAATCCCTAGCTCGGTACTCCAAAAGGCTGCTGCGAAGTCTAGAGAGTTTGAGGCTATGTATGGTAAACGGAGAAATGAATCCATCGAAGACTTCTCTTTTCAAAACAAGGCCGATGAGATGACAGTTCTGGTCAAGAAACTGGTTGATGTTGCAACAAACGCTAGCTGCCACAAGTCTTCCAAAGACAACCTTATTGGACTTCAGCAGACAGCTAGATTAATGCTACAACATCAAAACTGAAAAGCTGGATATACGTATTCAGGCGCGGGATATTTTGTCAAGTCTTCACCAATTTTGTTGCTAAAGCGAAATATAGCAGCTACATCACTAAAACCCAACTAGTCCTTTTCAAGTTGACTGAAATTTTGTAATATAGTATATGTTAAATAGGAAGATACATGTTGATTGGAAAAGGACTATGTAATATTCCCATTGTAAATCCTTCTATTGCCCTTCAATTTGAGGAGCTTTTGTCTCTTCTCATTTATGCTCAAATTTGGCAGTTCACCAAACTAGCTTGTTATGAAACTGAGTATGTCATTTTGGTTGCTCATCCAATTGAGACCAATTTTGCTTATTTTAGACATTTTCCCTTTAGGTTTTGTTTGGTTGACATTACTGTGAGAATGTATTTTTACTTTGAAAGATGAATAAATATTTTCTTCTTTGTCATTTGTACAAACTATGCCTCTAGGAAAAAAAATGGGCACTCAGATAATGCCCTGTATTACATTACATACATGTTTTGTAGACTAAACATTATGCCGCGGCTGCTGCTCGTTTTCTTCATCTTCTTCGTCTGAGTTTATCGAGTTCTCATTGGAGTCCTGACATTGCCGGAAAGACGAATAGGTTATTAAAATTGAACGAATCATTATCATTTGCTGTGCCAGTGCGGTGTTCACGATTTCAAAAACTCACATAAGATTGATGCCTCATGTTTTTCTGTATGCTGTCCTGAATCGCTGAGATTGTTCGAATCAACACGTACATTGGAATCACAATTCCGCTAACCCTTAAAAGAAGCAACTGCCAATACGAACCAAAATAAATGTAAATTGCATGAAACAAAACAGAAATTAGTCACAATTGCGTAACGAAAATGAAATTTTATACCAATTTGGAACAAAATGCATAGTTAAACTACTAAAATCGAACATTCTCCAAAAAATTAAAGAAGATATATATATAAATTAGATACTTACAGTAACAAGAGTAAACGGATAATCTTGGGACTCTTCTCCATTAAGCAATTCAAATAGATGTCTCACCAGTAAAATAACAGTAAGCTGCCAATTCAATCAAACAAACAAACTGAGTCAACACTACAATCAATTACTTATTTTCCAAGGAAACAAACAACTCTATGCCTACTTCTTTGTTGACCATTTCAAGAACCTTCAAAAACACATATTCACATTCCATTATTTAAAACAAATAGCAATTAAACAAACTTACCATTAGAGCCAAAAATCTGCAACATGAAGCTCTTCTAAGAGCAGCTGAGTCACATTCTGAATATAATGTCTCAGAATCTACCAATTCTTGATTTTCAAGATCATGATCTCTTCTTGGAACAACCTCCAAGCTATCTCTGCAATAAAATAAAAATATTTATTTATTTATTCACATAATATTCAGATATGGAATCGGCTAAATTGGAAAAAGTCAGCAAATCCTTGCTGCAAATTGTCTCATGTTATTAGAATTTTTTAGCAGTAGAATATTTAGTTGCAATTTCAAGCATATGATTGGCTTTTGTTCTTATTTAATTAAATTAAAACAAACTCATTTTTCAATTAAATAAATAATACAGGATTGCATCATGACACGCGCAGCACCGGTTGGTGATTACAGCACGCGCCTTACTTGATTAAGAAACAATTACTGTATGAGATTGTAATTAACGCACAGTACCTGATCGTCACTGCCCCGTCGATAAGCTCTGGCTCTTTTGGCTTTGGCGGAGGAACTGTGTATCCACCTTCGTATTTCTGGGAAAATTCGAAACAAAAATTTTAAAAAATACGCCATGAAAACAGAGTTCTAATATCTGAATATTAGAAAATTAATTTGAGAAGCATCCCAATATTCTTTTCCTCGAAAAGAAAGAGAAACCAGAGCAGGACAAGAAAGATAGCTTTGAAGAAAAGACAAAGCCGAAATTCAGAACAAAAAGTTGCAGAGAACCCAATTCGAAATTCAAAACTGGGAACAGAATAAGCAAAACCCAATTCGAATTCCAAACAAAAAAATGAAATAGAGACAAAACTGGCAACAGCATAATTTTTTAAAAACACCGAAAACATAGAGACGGTGATGATCATGGTGAAAACAGAGAACCCAGAAATGAATTCGATGAAATTGGTACCTGTAAACATATTTCGCAGACTGTGTTTCCTTTCTCGTCGCACCATCTCTGAATACAATCTCTGTGCGCAAACTGAAACCGAAAACACAAAATCAAAAACTCAATCAGAATTCAAATTTTGAAGAACAGGGAGAGCTAAAGAGAAAGAAACTTTTTGTTTTTGTTTTACCTTGACAGTTCCGGAGCAAGAGCATGGAGCTTCCAAGCTCTTGCAGCTCTCGAATTCGGATTCATGGCAAATTCTACAGTGTACGGTCGCGAGACTTAATTGCCAATCCTCAACGAACAAAACCACAGCGTCTCCCATTTTTTTGCTTTCTTCTTCTTCTTCTGTTTCTGTTTCTGTTTCCGCAACTTTCTTTTTCTTCTTCCAAATTCTTTTTTGCTTTCAAAACTTCAGTTCTTTGTCTATTTCTGTGTCTACCTGGACTTTAAATAAAACAGACACGGGACTTGAAATTACAAAACTACCCTTCTAATTTCCACAACAATATTCTGTTACAGGACATGCCGCCTCTAAATAAACAATATAGCATGGTAATTGGCTTGGAACATTAAAATTGAGATTCTCAACTAATACACAAATTAAATAAATTTTTTGAGCCGTGTATGGGTGTTAATTGACGAGTGGTATCACCTCAATATATTTATTGACTTAGAGTATCAACCACTAATTCTTTTTTCTTTTAAGAGTGCTCGAAATCTCACTCATAATTTATTGGTTGAGATTCTTAACTAAGACACAAAGTGAATGGATAAGAGCGAGCGTTTCGCTCTCCCAAATTTATTTGGAACGAGTATGAGTGTTAACTGATGAGATGACGTCACTTTATTGTCATAGATTTATTGACCAAGATTCTTTTTCTCTTGACTTGAAGTTTTGAGTTCTAAGTCTTTGTATATGCATTTGTTGGGTTAGTATGGATGTGAGAATGAAACTTGTGGTGTCCGATAAAGTGAAATATAACTCTAAATAATCTTTTAATGGTGGTCTCGAGTTCAAGCCTCTTTATCGAATGTATGTGAAGGGATTTGTGGGGTGGGTTTAGAATGATGTTTTTTTTAAAAAGTGAGAAATATTATTATTTCAGTTATGGTGTCATGTTGTTTATAAAAAAAAATGTATAATATAATATATTTATTTTTTATTTTTGAGATCACCTACAAGAAGTTAAGAAATAAAAATATATATAAAGTGACGGCTAATAAACAAGAAATTGTCAACGAGAGTTGTAAATTAAAACTATCAAAAACTGCTAAAAACACTCGATTGAAAATGAAAATAATGATTTAATCATTTTACCATAGAAGTCCAAGAATAATTGGGACGGTGTTGGCTAGCCCCAACCTAAGAAATAATTGTACGCGGATGCGAAAAAAAATTGATACATCAAAGTGTTTGACCCACAAAATATGGACACAAACACATACACACTCAAACAACACTCCCACCTCCAGAACACAACAAGGAAAGTCAAAACAAATTTGAGTCCAACAATCATAATTTCTACTGCTCAACTGTTTTTTCTCCAATCCTTTGCAGACAATTTGACTTTTCATTTTTCTTTTATGTTATCACAAATTCATTGTAATTAATGGTTCAATTGTAAGAGAATTTGTTGCAGGGTTATATTTGACTTTTCCTATATTTGGTTATTAATAAAAAAAATTAAAAAATATTTTTTTTATTTATCCTTTAGAAATATAGTAACATATCAAGAAATTAGAGAATTGGTGGAAATGAAATCCACATGACTCACATCATATGAACATGGATTATATGTTACAAGTGGAACCTTTTCCTTGAAGAGAATGGACTGATAGTGATCTCATTTTCCTTCTTTCTTCTAATTTTATCCAAAACCATGACTCACCTTTTATTCTTTTTATTTCAATAATTCTTTATTTTTCTTCTTACAACTATCAAGATTTTTTTTTTTTTTTTTATTTCTTTTTAAATTTTGATGATTATCATGTACTTATCTTATATTCTACTATTGTTGGGTTCTAAAAGCATACTTTATATACAATTGTTCAATTAGATTCTTATTATACTTACTATTGACTAATTTAACTTTTCCTCCAAATTTTGAGGACTATAGTTTGCTAAATTTATACTTTCTCCATCTCAAAATGAGTGTTTTGTTTCTATTTTTTACAAAAATTAACAATTACAAGATAATTAAGTGTGTTTTCAATATAACTCTCACTTTCTCCATCTACATTCTATGTGCACTCCATGTACAGATTTGCTCATGTGCATAAGTGATAAGGGTAATATGGGAAGAACAATAATATAATAACATAAAAATAGATATAAAACACTCATTTTGAGAAAAAAAAATTTAGACAAACAAGATACTTATTTTAGGACAGAGGGAGTAATTGTTTGAGACCTTACTCGTGAATCATAACATGTATTTTCTTTTAATTGCAAAAACATTATCAATCACTTATATATATAAGCAAAATAATTGAATTTTTTTTTTCATAAGCAAGTAATACATTTTATTTCTCAAACCGGAAGATCAAAATAAAAGTACAAGAACAAAGGGTCAAACAAACCCATTAACTAATGTATGGAAATGAGCTTGCAACCTAAGAACTGAATTGAAAAGAGTTACAAAATGAACTATCAAAACATTTAAGCTAAAATAGGTTAATAAGTAGATGACAACACGTTAAATTTCAATCACGTCCTATAATACTAAATGAGATGTCATGATTTCAGTCTCAACTTATAGCCAACTCTTCTAAAAAATGACTTAATAGCTCAAGACTCACTTCTCAAATCTATAAAAGATTCGGATTCTTTGTTGTTGAGAAAAACATAGAATTACACATTATTGTGTAGCTCAACCTATTTTGTTCAATTTCGTTTCTCCAAATTTTAATATGTGCTGTATATTTTAAAAATACTTAGCCAAACCTGCAAATTTGTAATCTAAAAATCAATGATAGAAAAATTGCATGAACTCAATTTAATAATTGATGCAGCCACCACTTTAATAAGTAGAAAGAGATACCAACCCCCCTTAATTTATATTTAGACATATGACATGATAAGACGCTAAAATAATAGTCCAATATTATCTAATAAATTAAATTTTAAGAGTCATAGGATAAGGACAACCTTGTCCATGACTAAGAGCATTATTTTCGGACATAAAATGTTTTTATTTTATTGACCACTCAATGAATTTGCTTCCGTAATATATTAGTGATTAATAATTGGATTTAAGAGAATTGTTCAAATCAAAGCCTAACATGAGAAGCATCACTCTTAAAAATAAAATAAAATAAAAATATAAAGTGTAAATTAAGTTAAAATTGAAGGGCACTTTCGTAATCTACTCTATTAATACTGTGACCAAATAATTGTATTAATCAGTGACTAAAGGCTTCTTCGGAAACTCTACACCACCTCCTGCAGCTTTCTTTTGACAGTGCCATAGAGGATATAGAGAATATTCACAGGAGAAAAATTGTTTATCTAATTTAACAAGCAACAGACCTTTTGCTTTATTTCTCCTATCAAGCTCCTGTGGGAGCTGGTTTTCCACAGAAGAAAAATGGTTATTGTGGGATTCAAAAGAAAGAGAGATAAATTAATGACTCCCATTTTGCCCTTACTGTGTCATTGTCAAATTACATCCACATGCCCCTCAACCAAAACAAGTCATGGATTAAAATCATCACAAAATAACAATTAACTTTCGTAGCCATGAAAATATTAGTTCTGTTGCAAAATGAAAACTTGCAGAAAAACAAATTCTTATCTTTGTTTGAGATTAAAGAAAGTTGTTGAATCAAATATGCATATTCACCTTTACAATATGATCAAAATCATCATTGACAGTTTACATATTGTTGGTTTTGATCAATGCTCGTTATGATTTGTTTGTTTATTTGTCGATATATATGTTTGATGTAACTGTATATTGTGAAGTTGTGGTGTCCGAGTTCTTAAATATTGTATATTTTCTTTCACTTTTGCTTGATGGTCGACCATATTTGGTCAGTGGTCGACTAGAAACA